>CAUYTI010082855.1:0-45271 GCA_963575145.1 Galago senegalensis
GCGGGCACCTGTGGTCCCAGCTACTTGGGAGGCGGAGGCAAGAGACTTGCTTGAGCCCAGGAGTTGGAGGTTGCTGTGAGCTGTAATGCCACAGCACTCTACCCAGGGGGACAGCTTGAGGCTCTGTCTCAAAAAAAAAGAAACAGGAACTAATTTTACACCAACAACTATAATTTCTGAAGATTATTTTAGTTTTTCTTCTTACTGGTAAATCTCACACAGAGAGAGACTTAAATATCTTTGTGTCTTTAACCACATTGAACTCTTTCTATTACAGCCAATTTTCTTTCCAAAAACAACTGTGCTTAACTAAAGGTAGTAGCCACATTTTTATTACTTTTTGGACCTGAATTTTATAGAATTTTAATTCTATAAAATTAATCTTTAGATTATGTTTTCATAAGAGAGCATATAAATCTTTCCCAAAGTACTTGGCCTCCCTAAGGAAGTTCTTACACAATCTAAATGAACAAGATGGGCAAAAGGAAGCATTTGGAAGGAGAAGCTGAGTCAGCAGCTCAGAGACTATGCAGATAGACAGAGGGCAGGCTTGGGGGTGCAGCCTCACCTCACCACCACTTTGCTATTGCTAAAAATCACTTAGTAATTACCAAAATGGACATATGTTCCTCTAAGATGCTTTTCTAACAATGCAAACTTTGAATCTCATTCACTGCCTGCCTTGTGCCAAAAACGAACAACCTGAATTCTAAGGAGGCATCAGACAAACCCACAGCAGTGGGCACTCTACCAGACAGCTGGCTGTTACTCTTCACAAAAACCAAGACAGAGAAAGTGGTCCAGATGAAAGTATACTGAGGACACAGGCAGCTGAAGGTAAGGTGGGGTCATGAGGGGTTTCTGAGCCAGAAAAATGACAGTTATGGGAGAATTAGAGAAATTTAAGTGATTTAACTTGAAATTAAGCTTGAATTTAATTCTATAAAATTAATCTTTAAATTATTTGTTTCATATCAGTGTTACTTTACTGGTTTTGGTCATTACACTGGTTTCTCAGAGGTTAATATTTGAAGAAGGTTAGATAAGTGTACAGGGAAGTCTTTGTATTATTTTTATCATTTTTGTTGTAAGCCTAAAATTATTTCAAAATGAAAAGTGAAAAATTATGAGTGATGCAAATGTTTATTAAGTGAGGGAGACTGGCTTGCTTTTCTGCCCTATTCCTTCTTAAGGTGGCTTCTTGGGGCTGTGTTCTGGTCTGCCAGGAAGGACACAGGAATTTGCCACCACCCTCTCCCTCTTACACCTCAAAAGGCATCTTTGCTGAGTCTGTTTCTTCAGGGACCTCTGAGGTTGATGAACTGGCCCAGTGGTCTGCTCTGGAGCATTGGCAGTCAATGGCAGCTCTCTAGGCCATCTTTTGAAATAATTTTGCCTTTTAGGCAAAGGTGAGAACCTCAGGAGAATTTCACACATTTTATAGGAGCAGAGAAGTGCTATTTGAATGAGGGGTAGGTTACATCCTGTTCAAACCACAGGAGGCCTCAAGAATCCGTATTCTTAAGCATAGCCTAGGGCAGATGCTCTCAAGCTTAGCTACAGACACAGACTCTTTCAGAAACGTTTCAACCCTCCAGTTCCACTCCAGGCACACTGAATCAGAAGCAGAGAGTCAAAGAGTCTGTGTTATAAAGATTCTCCCAAAGTCCATTTAGTATGCAAACAATGTAACCTAATTATTTGCACCCAGATATTAATCTGAAATAAAGAATAAAACATAGCAATTGTTCCACCCTCCCCCATCCCCAAAAAAATAATAAATAAAGGGAGAAATCACACACACAAAAATAATTCTCTTGAAGAGTCCATTGCAGTAAACCTAAGGAGAGAGGGCTGCAATTCCCAGGAGCACTGCTTTCTGGAGATTCCACGAGACAGAACAGACTTCGAGAAAGGAAGCAAGAAAAAGGGATGAAGGAGTGATCACCCAGACTTGTGAGACACACACAATGCCAGTCTCACTGGGGACTCCAGAAACCCAGGGGACAGAGGGACTGAGCCCATTTTATAGATGAAAAAACTGAGATTTAGTGGATTTTCAGCAACTAGTTCTAAGTCACTAAGTTAAAGGATTTTTTGGTATTTGTTTTTACCTGATCAAGTAGCTCTTCTAAGAATGAACCATAAAAAAGATAAGCTTTTCCCTGCTCTCTGAGAGCTCTAGACAACAGAGAGAGCAGGTGTTGCCCCCCAGTCTTCAACCCTCTCAAGGCTAGTGTGGGCACCAGCCTTTCTGCCCACATCCCTCACCTGCAGGGGCTGGCCTGTCCACGAACTCACACATCCTGCTCAGTTTCGGTAACAGCACAGGGTAAGCTTATGGGTTCTGCAGCTCAGCAACAGTGTTTCATTGAAGAAGCATCAGCTCCTGTCACCATTCACATGGCCTAAATGTTACCAGAGGAAGAGGATCTGGCAGCCTGTCACTGTCAGCCGAATGCAGTGACTGGGGTTAGGTCCAACAAACTTTATTTTTTTGAGGCAGAGTCTCACTACGTCACCCTTGGTAGAGTGCTGTGGCATCACAGCTCACAACAACCTCAAACTCTTGGGCTTAAGTGATTCTCTTGGCTCAGCCTCCCAAGTAGCTGGGACTACAGGCACCTGCCACAATGCCCAGCTGTTTGTTACAGCTGTCATTATTGTCTAGCTGGCCCTGGGCTAAGTTTGAACCCGCCACACTCTGTGTATGTGGTTGGTGCCATAACCACTGTGCTATGGACGCAGAGCCCCAATAAGCTTTATTACCAGAAGGCCAGCCATCCTGGAGAACTGCCAGAGTAGTCTCTCCAAGACCTTTCTCCTCAGTTACAATTCTAATTGTTACAATAAAATTTAAGGAAACAAACCTAGAAAATTTAACTTTGGGGCGGCACCTGTGGCTCAAGGAGTAGGGCGCTGGTCCCATATGCCAGAGGTTGCAGGTTCAAACCCGGCCCTGGCCAAAAAAAAAAAGGAAATTTAACTTTGTCTAACAGAAAACATCAATGTAGTCTTCACTCTAACAATGTAACATGTTTAAACAACAAAAAAGGAACCTTCACAATACAATAATAAAAGTAACCTTTACCCAAACAAAATACATAACAGGATCATGAAGGACAACATCAAAGTGACTTTTGTTCTACCATTACTTACTGTCTATGTGTGACTACCACCCCCACAGTCTTTGGGGACAAACATCCTCACAGTCCTGAAGAAAGCTTCACTAGCTGCTCACGAAGGCCTGCCGGGAAGGCTGAGAGACTGGGTCACTGTGCATTTTCAGCTCAGCCTTCCAGACTACACCTTGCAGGCCACTATTCCGACTTCCTGAGTGTGGGGAAGACCAGCCCTCTCCTTTCCCCTCAGCCCCTTCCCAGTCAGACTGAGAGGGGCCCAGGAGGGCGGGGACAGGTCTGGGACAGGGCTGGGCCCATCTAGCCACATCTCAGCATGCCTTCAATCCTGGAGGCTGCCTGCACTGTGTGGTGGCACACGGTGCTTCTTGTAACTCAGGCCTTGCCCTGTGCACGACCACAGCCCCACTTTTACAGAGGAATGAGCTTTGGCACTAGACAAACCTGAGTTCAAATCCTGGCTCCTGATTTCTGTGTAAGTCACTTTACTTCCCTAACTATAAATTTTATTCCTTCTTTTTTGGCTTCTAGTAAACCCTGCATAGCCACCTCTGACAGTGTGCATCCTGTGGCTCTCTGCTCCTACACACTTTGCTTTTGCCTGCCTCTGGCCGTCCCGGAGACACCCCCAGCTCGACCCCCATCTCATACCTCCTTCCAGGCCTAGCCCTGGGACCTCAGCTTTCATGTCCCATTTCAGAGAACCTCTCCTCGCTGATGGCATCGGTCCAGATAGACCATGACGATGCAAACTTATTGGTTGGCACTGGGCTCAGTGCTGACACCAGGCAGACATGTGGCAGGAGGGAGGCGCCAAGAACCCAGAGTGAGCCCCACGTGGGTAGAATGCCTGCTTAATCAGGCTGCAGACGCAGTTCCAAATCTTACTTCCTCCTTTTTATTACCAGGCTCCACACCCTGTTTTCAATGCCAGTTAACCTTCACAGCATCAGCCCATGGGCACAAGGCCCACCATTTCTTCCATGGCAGGTCAGTGGGCAGGTCAAAAAGTGGAAGCCCTTGTAAAGCTCGTTGCCCTGGAATTCTGGTGCTCTCAGAGCTGGCCCTCATTACTTTCTAGAAGGTTCTTTGTTAATAATGTGCAGGGAGGTGGGAGGCAGTGCTGATAGGTGAGGGTAGATGGGGAGTGGAGAACACCGAGTGCTGCCTTTGGTCCCCTCCCTCAGCATAGTTTGGGAGCTGGAAGGTTTCCATGGGTTCTTATTTCTCATCCATCTGTAGCGTCCCTCCCTGTCTACAGCTCTGACCTGATGAGCATCATCCTACAAACACAGTGGCCCAGACGCCACCTGGGTGTCTGTGAGGCCCTTTTGACTCACACAGCTCTGTCAGCCACCGCTTCAGGAAAAGCCTGAATAAACAGGCAAAGCCACCTCCCAGTGTGGGAGAGCTTTATAGACCTTTGTCTCTAACTCTAATATATCAGAGTTTGTGAAGTGACCCTCTGACTCATAAAAATGAGAGAAGGCACCACCATTATGGCAGTAAAAGCCTACGAGATGCCTGGCGGACAGCAATCATTTTCCAAAGTGTCCCAGGGGCCCATGTAGGCTTCATGGTAGAAAAACACTCTGCACGTTTAAAGACTACCACTTAATCATGTCAACTGACTGGGGGCTTTCTGAATGTGTGGGGTCATTTCTGGGCAATCCTAAACTGTCTTGACATGAAAAATGAGCCAAAACAAGTATTTTCCCAGGACAGGCAGTGTAGGGGAAAGCTGATAGTGACACACTTGATGTAGCTAACAGAGAAGAAATCTCAGGGAGCTGTGGAATTAACACCCAGGGGCATCCTGGTGACATTGTAACACTTAAGACTGAGCTAGAATGGCTTATGAGGATTGTGGCTGATCCTTCAAAGCCCACCTGGGACGAGTTTTTATTGCCATTAGTGGTGGTGACCCTAATAGCTGAGGTTTTTAAAGATCATGCTCACCTGGGCCTTCCACTTTGCACATAATGTTTTTAGCACTTGGCATTTCTGAAACCACGAGGAAGTTTCACATTTCCACGGGCCCCACTTACAACTGAGGAAACTTAAATACTGGAAAAAGCCACTTGCTGAGTTTCTATAACCTCCAGTTCTATGCGTGGAGTATAGGAAGTTCTGAGCCTCTGGAAAACTCTCAGAGCAATGAAAATGAGCTAACGGCAAACTCATGGCAGGGAAAACAAACTGGGAGACACTGACCACCAGGAAAGGAAGGCAGGGCTGATGACCCTGTGGGTAATCAAGTGCCATGGAGCTGCAGGACACCCTTGCAGCAAGCAGGTGACCAATAAAGTCAGAAAGTTCTTTAAGAAAGGGATAGGCAAACACTTTCTGGGGCAGTTGAAGCTCAGGCTCCCAGAGCATCAGACAAGCCCAGGCTTCTGTGCCCAAGAAAGGATGTAAACAAACAAACAACCGCATACACACACACACAAAAAAACCTTTTAAAATAAAGTCATAGCAAAAGCAATGAACCAAAATGGCAGTCACCAGTTGAATGAAAAAACAAAATGTGGTAGATCCAGACAATGGGATGTTATTCATTCATAAAAAGGAGCAAGGCGCTGACACATGCTATGACGTGGATAACCTTGAAAACTGCGTTGTGGTAAGTGTAAGAAACCACACATTTATCTAAAATATCCAGACTAGGTAAAAATGTAGAGAGGTAAACCAGGTTAGTGATTGCCAGGAGATGGGGAAGGTGGGGAATGGGGAGCAACCGCTTAACGGGTACAGGGTTTCTGTTTGAGGAGATGAAAATATTTTGAAACTAGATAGAGGCCATGTTTGCACAACACTGTGAATTTATAAGCCACTGAACTATAAACCTAAAAATGGTTAATTGTATATTATATGAATTTCACCTCAAAGAAAAGAAGTCACAGTGTCACTCCATGGATGATGCTGTGTCTGTCTGTGTGGCTGGGAGAGCAGAGGAGGGAAGCTCTGTGGTGCAGGGACGAGCAGGGCAATGGGCAGCAAGTAGATTCATCAAAGAGCAGGGCCAGCCAGTGGGCAGGGCGAGTTCCAAACTCTGCAGCACAAAAGAGGGCACACCATGAGAGCTTCAGCAGGTCTGCCCTTGAGAACACAGCTTGAGAAAAAGAAGGGAGCTGGCTTTGCTGGGCTGTGTGTAACATGTACAGGGAATGGCCCTACCTATTCAGGCAGCACTGTATCCATTTTTTTTTTTTTTTTTATTGTTGGGGATTCATTGAGGGTACAAGAAACCAGGTTATACTGATTGCATTTGTTAGGTAAAGTCCCTCTTACAATCATGTCTTGCCCCCAAAAGGTGCGTCACACACCGAGACCCTACCCCGACTCCTTCCCTCTCTCTGCTCTTCCTTTCCCCCACCCCTCCCTCCTTCTTTCTCTCTCTGCTCTCTCCTTCCTTCACCCCCACCATGTCATTGTCATTAATTGTCTTCATATCAAAATTGAGTACATAGGATTCATGCTTCTCCATTCTTGTGATGCTTTACTAAGAATAATTTCTATCCAGGTTAATACAAAGGCTGTAAAGTCTCCTTTTTAATGGCTGAATAGTATTCCACGATGTACATAAGCCACAGCTTGTTAGTCCATTCCTGGGTTGGTGGGCATTTAGACTGTTTCCAAAAAAACATTTTTAAGGCTTTTACTTGGTCCAGACACCTTTATCCCCATGGCCCAACCAAAGAATTGGTGGCCCTGGCATGGTAGTCACCTAGGACAGTTTTGCTGGACAGAGATGTCATTTGCATAACATCAGTAGAGAAGAAGACACCATAGTGCAACTTAGCCCCCACCTTCAGATGCAGCTCAGCCCCTCTAAATTCCTGACATGGGCACAATGCTGCCTGAATAGGTAGGGCCATTCCCTGTACATGTCACACATAGCCCAGCAAAGCCAGCTGCCTACTGGGTCATGAATGTTGCATGGGTCAGGTGCCTGCTTCCTGTAAATAGCTAGCACAGTCCATCAACACCAACCAGAAAGCTCCAGAGGACAGCAGCAAAGATGAAAATATTATGACAAAAAGTTAGAAATAATCCTATTTTGAGGTTCTTTATCATCTTTATTTGATACTTCTAATGAATTTTTTTTAAGTTTTTAGGTAGAAAAAAATAGATTCATTTGTCTTATAGGGGTATAGGTGAATCTTTCTAAGAGTAGAATGTGAACATTTTAAAGCAATAACTGAGAAAACGACATGAAGGCTGTGTTGACCAGTTCGATGGAAGTATTTCAGATTGCATGTGAAAAACCCCACACTGTACCCCAGAAGAGTATCAATGTACATAGTTAACATTTAATAAAAAAAAAAAGAGTACACAAACCAAAGTACTTGCACAGTAAAACATTCTGCTATAGATCGGGTGCACAGAGCAAAGTACTAGCATCGTGAAACATCCATATGTCTTCATTTAGGGTGAGTCATTTAGAACATATCTGTGATGCTTTTCCTATTTCACCCCTGTAGGCATAATTGTTAACTGAAGTCATGCCTTATTCCCATAGTGCTTAGCCAGAAAAAAAGCAATATAGTAGTCTCCCACCAGCTTCAGTGAAATAGATGCCTTCATGATTTACTCCAGAAATTTAATTGACAGAAAAGTGTGGTGGATAAATACATATTTCTGTGGCTACTCATTTTAATTTGTAGTTAACATAGCCAGTGGGAACATATCAGTACCAAAACAATCTCCAACAACTACCCATTTCTGTTATCTGTTTCCATCAGAGAAAGTAATGTATTAATCAGCTGTTATTCACAAACTATCTGTGAGAGATGATTGGTAGGTTGAAATGTGTGGTGTCAGTGGCAGAAAAAACAATCTCCCCTTTATGTGTCTTCTTCCTCAGGGTTATCAATGACATCATGTAATTTTCTTTCTCAAGACACTTATGATGAAAACCTGAAGAAAAATGTGATTATCTCTGAAGATTTGATCAAATAATAATATACCGAGATTTTGATAGACAAGCTCAACTCTAAATGAAGAACATAAGATAAGAACATGTGGATATATTATAATGCTAGTACTTTCATTGTGCATACTATATAGCAGGTAAACAGATCTTAAGAAATTACTGACAAAGTCACCAAGGTTGTGGACAAAATTAGAAAGGGTACAATGGAGATTAAAAATTGAAAAAGGCATCCAGATAGTTTCAAAACACAGCAGTGAGCATTAGCAAAAAGTTAAACCATGCAGAAGAAAGAATCTCAGAGTTTGAACACAAAGAACTCAAGCTAACCCAAACATTTTAAAAGGAAGAAAAGAAATGGGCAAAAGCAGAGCAATTGTTTATAGAGATATGGAACTATACAAAAAGTACAAATATAGGAAACATAGATATCCTTGAAGAAGACAAAAAGTTTCCCCAAAGCATGGAAACTCTAGTTGAAGCATCACTAGAGAATCACCTACACTCATTATAATTAATGTGTCATAGTCAAAATGAAGGAAAAAATTCTATAAGCAGCCAGACATAAGTAGCATCCAACATACAAGGTTAAACCCATCAGGATAACAGCTGATTTCTCATTGGAAACCTAAAAAAGCCAGGGTTTCCTATCTTCAATCTTCTCAGACTGCCAGCCCAGGATTCTGTATCCTGAAAAACTAAGTTTCATATTTGATTAAAAAATCAAACCTTTTCTTGCAAAGCAAACTTTGAGAAATTGTGTCACTACTAGGCCTGACCTACAGGAAGCACCCAGAACAGGACTATACATAAACCAACACATGAAATTGCAAAGTAAAGCAAAGTAAAACTACACAGAAATTATGATCAACAATGTGCTAAATGTTAAAACAAAGCAATAGAATTCCACACAACACAATGAACAGAAACCCACCCCACTTTTTAATTCTCTCAATAACTGTGAACAGTGTTAAGCAAAGAAACATGGGCTAGATGATTGGGTTTTAAAAAAAAAAGTCAAATATTATCTATCCTCATAAATGCAGCTAACCCTGAAGAACACATCAAGATTAAGGGTGAAGTGGTGAAAAACAACATTCTAGTGAAACGGAAACCGAAAGATAATAGGAGTTGCAATTCTCATCACTGAAACCTTTGATTTTAAAACAAAAAAATTAAAGAAAGACAAAAATGATCATGATATACTGATAAAAGGAACAATTCAACAAGGAGACATACCAAAGCAAAGTCTTACTTGATCTAAACAAATTAATCAACAGCCACATCACCATAGCCAGGGATTTCAATATGTCACTGGCAGAATTGAACATATTTTCAAAACAGAAATGAAATAAAGAAACTTTGGACAAAGACAGGCCTCTGGAACAAATCTGTAGGAGACTGATAACCAGAATTTAAGACCAGTTCTTGAGGGAGGTGCTGGGAGCAAGACAATCTCTAAGCCAGCCTAAAGATGTTTAGCAGCCCAGAGATAAGCCCTCAAGCAACTGCAGGCATTAATGACATAAGATTGGTCACTTGTTAGTAAGAAGGTGTTATACTTTGAACATTTGTGGTGCAACAGGGTGGGGGTTGAGCCTGTGGGGAAAGAGCACATAGTGTTCATTAAGCACATAGCCCTTATACATGATCACTAGGCACCCCCCACACCTATTGTATATTGTTTCAATAAAAGGCCATGACAGTGGTTACTTGGGGCTTCCCTGAACCTATGGGAAGTCCACCTCTTGCAAGCATTGTACTTCTAATCTGTTTCCCAGCTGTTTCCTTCATGTGGTGATGGGGTGCCATAGAGGCACCCACAAGGGTGATGAGGTAACATAGTGCCATCAACACAAATGGGCTTAAAGCATATATAGAACATTTTACCCCAGTAGCACTGGATACTAAATATATGAGCTTCTCATTAGTTCATGGATCATTCTCCAAGACTGATTATATCCTAGGTCACAAAATAAGCCTCAATAAATTTTTAAAAAATAGAAATTATACCACATATCTTTACAGACCACAATGAAGTAAAAGTAGAAATTAATTCCAAAATAAATATTTCTCACCACACAAAGTCATGTTAACTAAACTTATTGTTGAGTGGTAGCTGGGTCAATCATGAGTTAAAGAGGGAAATCTATAGATTACTTGAACAAAATAATAATAAGATTTCAAGCTATCAAAACCTATGTGATACTGCAAAAGCCACCCTTAGTGGGAAATTTATCGCCTTAAATGCCTGAATTGGAAATTTATTGCCTTAAATGCCCACATCCAGAAATCAGAAAAGGCACAAATTAACAATCTAATGAATCATCTCAAAGAACTAGAAAAGAAAGAGCTATCAAATCCCAACACAGTGGTAGAAAAAAGAAAACCAAAATCAACTCAGAACTAAATGAAATTATAATAAAAGAGATATTCAGAAGTTAACAAAGCAAAAAGTTAGTTCTTTGAAAATACAAACAAAATTGACAAGCCTTTCTCTCGACTAAGCAGAAATAAAAGATCTCCAATAAGCTCAATCAGAAACAAAAAAAGGTAAAATAATAACAGAAACCACAGGAATAGAAAACATAATTATTGAATGCTACCAAAAGCTCTGTGCTTAGAAATCTTAAAACACGGAGGAAATGGAAAAAATTCTAGCATCACAATGTTCCTAGACTCAACCAGGAAGAAATGGGATTCCTGAATAGACCACTATCAAGCACAAAAATTAAAACAATAAAAATTCTTGGCTCAGTGCCTGTGGCTCAAGCGGCTAAGGTGCCAGCCACATACACCTAAGGTGGCAGGTTCAAATCCAGCGTGGGCCACCAAACAATGACAGCTGCAACCAAAAAATAGCCAGGCATTGTGGCCGGTGCCTGTGGTCCCAGCTACTTGGGAGGCTGAGGCAGGAGACTCGCTTGAGCCCAGGAGTTGGAGGTTGCTGTGAGCTGTGATGCCACGGCATTCTACCCAGGGGGACAGCTGGAGGCTCTGTCTCAAAAGAAAAAAGAAAAAAAGAAAAATTCTTTTAATAAAAATGTCCTGTACAGATGGTTTCACATTTTAATTCTACCAAACCTTCAAAGAAGAGCTTGTACCTATGTTGTGGAAACCATTCCATAACACTAAGAAGGAAGAAACCTTGCCCAGCTCCTTCTAAAAAGCAAACATTATTCTGATATGAAAACCAGGAAAGGACACAACAAATAATGTAAACTATAAACTAATGTCTTTAATAAATATAGATGAAAAATAATAAAATCTAAGCAAACAGAATTCAGTTGCACATTGAAATAATAATAATAATATCACAACCAGATGGCTTCATCCTAGGGATGCAAGGTTGGTTCAACATACACAAATCTATAAATGTCATTCAGCACATAAACAGAAGTAAAAACAAAGACCATATGACCCTCTCAAAAGATGAGAAAAAAATAAAAATAAATCAGCACCATTTTTGTGAACATGTATGAAATTTGGCAGAGAAGGGATGTTCCTTAAAGTAATAGAAGCCATCCACAACAAATCCAGAGATGACATCACTCACTTTGAATGGAGAAAACTGAAACTATTCCTGCTTAGAACTGGAACCAGACAAGGCTATCCACTATTACCACTACTATTCAACATAGTGCTAAAGTCTAGCCAAAGCAGTCAGAGTAGAGAAGTGTATCAGGGTTATCCAAATGGGGATAGAGGAGGTCAAACTATCACTCTGTGCTGATGTATGAACTTATACTGAAGAAATCCAAAGGTCTCAGTCAAGATATTCTGGGAATTGAAAAAAGAAATATAGCAATGATTCCGGATATAAAATCAATGTACATAAATGAGTAGCCTTCACACATGCCAACAACAATCAAGCTGAGAGCCAAATCAAGGACAAAATACACTTCACAGTACCAAAGGAAATGAAATACCCTGGAATATATTGAACAAAGAAAGTGAAAGATATCTATAGAGAGAACTACAAAACACCAAGAAAAGAAATTGCAAAGGATGTTAACAGATGAAAGAACATATGTTCATGGCTTGGAAGAATCAATATTGTTAAAATGTCTATGCTCCCCAAAGTTATTTACAGATTCAATGCAGTCCCCATTAAAATACTCATATCATGTTTTTCAGATCTTGAAAAAATAGCTTTATGTTTCCTATGGAATAAAAAATAAATAAAAATAACTCAATAGCCACCAAATACTATGATAAAAGAACATATCCAACAGTATGACTTTACCACAATTGAGGTTATACTACAAGTCTATAGTGATCAAAACAACACTGGGCATAAAAATAACAGACATATGGAAATAAGGGAATTTAGAATAAAGTCATCCTCATATTGCCATATGAACACAGACAAAGTAGACAATAGTATATACTGGGGAAAAGAATCCCTATTCAATAAATGACACTGTGAGAATAGGTTAGCTTCATGTAAAAAACTGAAACAAGATCCACACTTCTCACCACTTACAAAAATCAACTTACGATGAACAAAAGATTTAAACCTAAGACATGAAATATAGAAATACTAGAGAGAAACTGTGGAAAAAATCTTAACAATACTGGCCTATGGAAAGAATTTATAGAGAAAACTCCATAGGCAATCATAGGAACAACAAAAATAAATAAAAGGATCCTGATGAAGTTAAAAAGTTTCCGAACAACTAAGGACATAATAAATAAATCATAGAGATAATCTACAGAATGGGAGAAGATATTTGCATGCTACATATCCAAAAAGTTCTAGTAATGAGAATCTACAAAAAACTCAAACAGATCAACAAGAAAAGATCAAATAACTCCATTAAAAACCGGGAAAAAGACAGGCACACTTTTCTGATGATGATAAACTAGTACCCAACAAACACATTAAATAGTCCATAATCTTCAGAGAAGACAAATAACACTGACATAGAACCTAATCCCCTTGAGATTAGGTGATATCTAAACTAGACACACATTATAAGGTCACAGAGCAACGGATACTTTGTGGATGTGGAGAGAAAGGAACACTCATATACTGTTGGTATGATTGAAAACTAGTATAACCTCTATGGAAAATAGTATTGAGATTTCTAAAGAACTTCAATCAGACCTATTATTTGATCCTGCAATACCACTGTGAAGTATTTTACCCCCTCAAAAAAGACATTTTATTATAAAGACATTTGCACTCAAATATTTATTGCAGTACAACTCACAATTACAAAGATGTGGAAACAACCCACATGCCCTTTAATACATGCATGGATTAATAAACTGTGGCATATATATACCATGGAATATTATTTAGCCACAAAAAATGATGGTGATTTTATATGTTTTGTAAAAACCTAGATGTAATTAGAGACCATTCCCCTAAGTGAAGTATTACAAGAACGGAAAAACAAACATAATTACTCAGTACTAAATTGGAATTAGTAGGTTAATACCAACATGCTCACATGAGTGAAAAAACTCAATGCAACTTGAGTAGGGAGGACAGGAGAAAGGGGGTAGATAAATTTCTACCCATTATATATATTGCATGGATATATTTTCTGGGTGAAGGATACACCTACTACTCAGACTTTAACAAAATAAAAACCAACTATGCTACCTAAGTGTATGTATATCCATATTAATTTGAAATTTAAAACAAAGTTATAAAAGATAAAGAATATTATTACCTAATGAAAAGGCAATCAGTTCAATGAGAAAATGGAATAATCCTCAAAATATATGCACCAAAGAACACAGATTTATAAAAGACATACTAAATCAAAGAAAAATGATGGAAAAAAATATAACCAGAAAACAATTTCAAAAGGATGTCTCAAAGCTTCACAAATTAGCAGAAATTAAACAACTTGCTCCTGAATGATTTCTGTGTACATGACAGAATCAAGATGGCAGTTAAACTTTTAAAAAAAAATAAACAAAGCATGTGCCATAACATATCAAAGCTTCTGTGATACAGAACAGCAATGTTAAGAGAAAACTTTATAGTACAATTAAATGCCTACGTAAAAAGAAGGAAGATCACAAATTAAAAATCTAATGTCAAACCTCAGTAGCTAAAAAAAAAAAAACAACAAGAATAAACCCAAAGCTAAAGTAGTACAGAAGAAACAAAAATCAGAACAATGCTAAACAAAATCAAAACCAAAAAAATAAAAAAAAGATACAAAGCTCAACGAAATGTTGGTTCTTTTTAAATAAGCTCAATTAGAAATGATGAAGGAGGAGATTTTAAGGCAGAGGGGCAAGATGGCCAACTGGAGAAAACTTTCATCAGAAGCTCCTGTCCAGATGGAGAAAAATCAAACTAACATGGACTCAGAGAAGTTGAAAGTGGGCAGTTGAGCACAGGGAGAAATCATGAAGCACATTATCCCCACTGAGACGAACTATGAGAGGAAGAAAGATAACAGAAATCAGGTAGAGAGCAACTAGTCTGATGGTCCCTGATGCCATGGATACTGGAGACCCCTTACCCCAACTGGAAGGCAGGCCCACTGCAGGCTTTCTGTGAGCAAGCAGGGAACAAAATACCTCTTACCTCACCCCACAGGAGAAAGACGTGAGGTCCCAGTTCTGCATCTGAGAATTCCCATCTCTGTGTTCAGTACCATCCTGTCTGATACAGAAGTGAACAAATAATCTCTGCACTCCTGAGCCCACAGCCCACCCTTCCCCTTCTCTGGTTGCCTGATGTACTGTCCCCAGCAGAAGCTGCAGTATTTGACAAGTCGTCTGAGAGGCCCCTGAATACTGTGGGCTGCTGAGCCAAAATGAGAGGAAACAGTGGCTCTTCAGTTTTAATTTTGGCATGGGGAGGTGTGGACTCTCCTGGCTTTCATTCTTGCTAGAGGAGACATTTCCCCAGCACTCTGGAGAGCCCTTGCCTGATGTCTGTATCCAGTGACTCCTGGAGACCCACTGAACTTGTTTGAGTAGGTGTTGTTCACATTACCTCAGTGAGTTTAACTGGAATTCTCAATCAGAACTGTCTGTGGATTCTTATTCTCTAGCTGCCACTGGCTGAGGTTATAGGTTCACTACTTATTTGACTTTGTTTGTGCAGGGGATGTTGGAGCAGTGAGGGACAGACTCAGTGGGTTTGTCTATGGATTCCCCTTATCCAGCTATCACCAGCAGGGAGTTAGACTCCAACTGCTCACATCTTTGTGAGGGAGAGGTTTCAGCAAAATACTATGACTTGTTTGAATTATGTAGATGACAGGATGAAACTAGTATAGAACCCAGTTGTGCTACCTCACCAAGCTAGCCCTCAGGGACACTTGCTGCAGCCCTGAAAGGAAACTTTGAAAGGCTATAGGGGAAGGTTCACAAGCAAAAGCTCCAGCTTACTGATGAAGTGGTGGTTAGCTCCAGTTCCTGGGGCCTCCTGATCCAGTCTCACCCAACAGTTTTAGTTACTGAATATGTCTGTAAATTGCTTTCTAAGGGTCCCCAATTACACTATCTCTCAATAACTATTTGGGGAAAATGTATCATTTCAATTAAAAAAGCATAATTATTATTTTTTTAAAAATGAAAATAGTTATTGGGAGGGGCCAGCAGAAGAATTTGGCAACATGAAAAATTAGAGCAGATCAATTCCCTCAAGAGGTTCAAGGGAGATATAATAGAAAATACCATCAAAAGAGAAATTGCTAAAAGGTCAGAAATAGAGTTCATGGATGGCAAATAAGATGATTGGAATTGAGAGAAGATAGAAATAGAAATCCAAAAAGCAGTCCAAAAGCTGTTTCAAGAAATTAGTGATTTTAAAGACAAAGTCATCAAGGATATTGACATAATGAAGAAAAATATAGCACAGCTTAAGACATTGAAAAAGGTACTCAGGGATTTGGAAACACAGCAGAGATACTCCATAATAAGGTAGAATATGGAGAAGAAAGAAATTCTAAATACTTTTGAACTATCCCAATCATTCAAAGAGTCAGACAAAGAAACAAAAAATAGAATATTCCCTAAAAGAGATATGGGATCATTCCAAAAGATTAAATGTCTGAATTATAGAGATTCCTGAAGGAGAATAGAGTGATCCTGAAGGCACTAACATTCTACTGCAATATATTTTGGTGGAGAATTTCCCAAGCATTGTGAGAGACACAGAACTTCAGATAGTAGTTTCAGAACTCCAGCCTGACTCAGTCCAAACAAGGCATCTCCTAGACACATTGTAATTAAACTTGCCAAAGTGAATATGAAGGAGGAAATGCCGCAAGCAGCCAGGTATAAGAAAAGTCTCACCTACTAAGGGAAAAATATCAGAATTACTACAGATCTTTCAGCAGAAACTTTTCAAGAGGATGGTCATCAGCCTTTAACCTTCTTAAACAAAACCATTTCAGCACAGACCTGTATGCCACTAAACTGAGTATCATGTGTGATGGAGAAATCAAATATTTTATTGATATGCAAATGTTAAGGAAATTTAGACTTACTAGTCCAGCTCTACAGGAAGTACTCAGACCCATTCTTTATGATGTCAGTGATCCATTGCCAAAGTAAACACACCCAGAAATTAAAGAACAAAGCCTAGCTTCCACAATGGTGCAAGAAATAAAAATAAACTCTGGACACGTGAAAAACAAGATGATCAAAACTCTATCACACCTATGGATTCCCTCAGTAAATATGAATGCCTTGAATTCCCCTAAAGAGGCACAGGCTCACTAACTGGATAGAAAAGCTGTGGCCCAGGATCTGTTGCTTCCAAGAAACACTCCTAACCTCAAAAGATAAAACAAGACTCATGATAACGGGATGGGAAACAATAATCCAGGCAATTGGAAATCAGAAGAAAATATGTTTTGCAATCTTATTTGCAGATACGATAGGATTTAAATCAACAAAAATAAGGAGAGACAAGGAGAGACACTATATACTGCTTAACATAAGCATACAACATGAAGAAACTTCAATAATTAATTCAATAATTAATATTTATGCACCCAACTTGAATACTCTTTGATACATAAAACAAGCCCTAATGATCTGAGCAATATAGTAACTTCATGAACCAAAATAGTTGGATATTTTAACACCACATTGACAGTACTGGACATAATCTCCAAGCAGAAACTAAACAAAATAATAATGGACTTAAACATGACCCTATAAAAAATGGACTTACCAGACATACACAGAACATTTAATCCTAACAAAAATGAATACGCATTCTCCTCATCAGCCTACAATTCATCCTCCAAAGTTGATTACATCTTAGAACACAACTGTAACATCAATGAATTCAAAAGAATAGAAATCATTCCTTGTATCTTCTTGGACCATCACAGAACAAAAGTTGACCTCAGCAGCAACAGAAATCTTAATATTCAAATATAGTCCTGGAAACCAAATAACCTTATGCTGAATGGCAATTGGATCAAAGATGAGATTAAATTTCTTGAACAAAACAATAATGAAGCCACAAGCTATCAAAACCTGTGGGATACTACAAAGCCAGTCCTAGGAGGCAAATTTATAGCATTAGATGTCTTCATCAATAAAAATGAAAGAGAAGCAGTAAACAACCTAAGGGGCCAATTCAAGCAACTGGAAAAGGAAAAACAATCTAATACAAAATTGGCAGAAGAAGAGAAATAACCAAAATAGGAGCAAAATTAAATGAAATTGAAAACCCAAGAACCATTCAGAAGATCAGTGAAACAAAAAGTTGTTTCTACAAGAAGATTAATGAAAGTGATAGCCCTTGGTCAGATTAACCAAAAACAGAAAAGTAAGATCTTGAATAATTTTAACCAGAAACAATAAAGGGGAAATAACAACAGTACACAGAACTACAAAAGATCCTCAATGATCACTACAAAAACCTCTATGCTTGAAAATAAGAAAATGTAGAAGAAAGGGACCAACACATGAAATCATGCCACCTTCCTATACTCAGCCAGAATTATAAATTTTGAATACACCTATATTAAGCACTGAATTTGCAATACAAAATCCCCTCCCATAAAAAGGGAACAAAATGGAGACATTACAACTTACACCACAGAAATACAAAAGATCATCTGAGACAACTACTAATATCTGCATACCCATAAACTAGAAAACTAGAGAAAATGGATAAATTCCTGGAAAGATATTAATATAGTCTCTCAAGTGTTAATGGGTAATAAATAGAAACCCTAAACAGAGCAATTATGAGCAGTAAGATTGTATTAGTAATAAAATATCTCTCCTAAAGAACAAAAAGCCCTGTATAAAATGGATTCACAGACAAATTCTATCATATTTCTAAAAAAGAACCGATACTAATCCTCTTGAAACTCTTTTAGAAGATTGAGAAGAAATGAATCATCTCTAATTCATTCTACAAAGTCAGTATTACACTTATGCCCAAATCAGGGAAAGACACAACAAAGACAGAGATTAAAGACAAGTATCACTTAAAAACATACGTGCTAAGACCTCATAAAATACTAGGAAACTGAATCAAACAGCACAGAAAAATGATCAAGTGGGTTTTATCAAATGGGTTACAAAATTGATACAAAAAATCATTAGCATTCTATATGCCAGTATTGACCAGTTGAGAATCAAATCAAAAACTTGATCTCATTTTAAAAATAGCTGCAAGAAATAAATAAAATAACAAAGTATGTGAACAGTGTCTACAAAGATAACCATAAAACTATGAGAAAAAAAAAGATGAGACAAAAAAGTGGTTAAATATCCCATGCTCATGGATTAGATTCAATATTGTTAAAATCATAACACTGACTAAAGAATTTACAGAATCAATGAAGTTTTTATAAAAATACCAACATCGTTTTTTTAAATGATGATTTTTCTAAATTTTCCTAAATTATATATGGAAGCAAAAAAAAAGCCAGAATAATCAAAGCAATACTAAGCAAAGGAACACAGATGGACATATAACATACCCTTACTTTATATTATACTACAAGGCTACAGTAAACAAAGTAGCATGACATTGATATACAAATAGCTACATAGATCGATAGAACAGAAAAGAATAGAGAACCCTCAAATAAAGCTGCTTACCTGCTACCAATTGAATTTTGAAAAAGTTGATAAAAAGATACACTGGGGAAAGGACACCTTATTCAGTAAACGGTGCTGTAGAAATCAGATAACCATATGCAGAAGAATGAAAATGGGTCCCTATCTATCATCATCTACTAAAATTTACTCCCATGAATTAAAGACTTAGTGTGAGGTCTGAGACAATAAAACATTTTAGAAGAAAACCTAACAAAAATTCTTTTGGGTATTTGTCTAGGCAAGGAAAAATTTTTTTTTTGAGTCTCAAGCTGTCACCCCAGGTAGAGTGCTGTGGTGTCATGGCTCACAGCAACCTCCAACTCTTGGGCTTAAGCTATTCTCTTGCTTCAGCTTCCCAAGGAGCTGGGACTATAGGCACCCGCTACAATGCCTAGATTTTTGTTGTTGTTGTTGTTATTGTAGTTGTCATTGTTGTTTGGCAGGCCCAGGTGGATTCAAACCCATTAGTTCTGTTGCATGTGGCTGGCACCCTAGCCACTGAGGTACAGGTACTGAGCCTAGGCATGAAGTTTATATTTAAGGCCCTGAAAGCAAATGCAGTAAAAACAAAATAAAGAAATTGAACTTAAATAAACCAAAAAGCTGCTGCACAGCAAAAGAAATAATCAACGGTGTAAATAGACAACTTATTTATGGGTGAAAATATTTACAAAGTCTGTGTCTTACAAGGCCTAATATCCAGAATCTATAGGGAACACAACTCAGCAAGAAAAAAGAAAAGACAAAAAACATTAAGAGTAGGCTGAGGATATAGACATTTTTCAAAAGAACATATCAAAATTGTCAATAAACATGAACAAATGATGAAGATTACTAAGCACTGGAGAAATGCAAATTAAAAATCTCAATACAGTGCTATTTTACTTCAGTCGGAATTTCTGTTGAAATTTATGCATATGTGGGTACAATGTGTTGATATTTTTAATACAATTTGGAGTGCTTACATCAATCTAATTAATATAGCTTTTGCCTCATTTATTTGATTATTGTGTTAAGATACTTATGTTCTATACTTGACAGATTTGATATGGAGCCTTTGGAGCCTTATGTTCTATACTTGATTTGATTTGATATGGAGCCTTGCAATGAGCTCCATAGGTGAATTTATGTTCTTAAAAAGCCAAAAACAACTAGATATTGGTATAGATATGGTGAAAATTGGAAAGCTTATACACTGGTGGTAGGAATGTAAATTACTACAACACCTGTGGAGAACAGTATGGAGATTTCTGAAAGAACTTAAAGTAGATCTACTGTTCAATCCAACAATCTCCTGGTATCCACTCAAAAGAAAAGAAGTTGTTATGTCAAAAACAGACTTGTTCCATATTGATCATAGCACAATTCACAAGAGTAATCATCTGAAATCCACCTAAGTATCTTCCAACTGATGAGTGGACCAAAAAAAAAAAAAAATGTGAGGTGTATGTGTGTGTGTATGCATGTGTGTATGTGTGTATACATGTGTATGTGTGTGTGTGTGTGTGTATACACATAAACATCATGGACTACTACTCAACTCTAAAAAAGAATGAAATATGCTTTTGCAGCATCTTGGGCAGAACTGGAGGCCATTATCCTAAGTGAAGTAACTCAAGAAGGGAAAATTGAAAACACATGTTCTTGCTTATAAATGGCAGGTAAGCTATGAGTATGAGTGGTCAAACAGAATGGTTTAATAGAAACTGAAAAGTCCAAAGATGGGAGGGTAGGAGTGTGGGAAGGATAAAAATTTCCTGTTGAGTATAATGAACACTCTTTGGGTAATGAGAACACTAAAAGTCGAGACTTTGATGCTATTTGATATATCCATGTAAGAAAACCCCACTTGGACCGCCTAAATGTATTGATACTATTCAGCCACGAAAGGCAAGGTTTTTCAGCAATGTGAGTGGAACTGGAAGCCATTTTTTTAAGTGAAATGAATTAGAAAGTCAAATACTGCATATTCTCAGTCATAATTTGGAAACAAATAATATCTAGACCTAGAGTGTGGAATGATGAATAATGGAGGCTTGGAAAGATGGGAAGGAGGTGATAAGAAATTATGGAACAGAGACAATGTGCAGTCTTCAGGTAATAGCTACACTAAAATTTAGAATTCACAACTGTGCAATAGATTCACAAAACAAAACAGCACCTGTACCCCTTAACTTTATACAAATAAAAAAATAAGCCTGACAGATGTATCTGACCCTCAATCTAAAAGAATCCCCTGGTATCCACAGCCCCCGACCTTTTTTCTTTCTCATGTTCATTATTACCTGAGTTTCCCCTTCAGGTTTTGTTTCCTCATGTGTCACCCTTCTCTCTCCTACGAAATGTAACCTAAGGAAAGATGTAACCTCGTTTGTCTCTTTTACTGCTTTTTCCCAATATCTACTATATTTTCTATCACATGCACAACATTTGTTGAATATACTGCATAAACTTATGACTTTCTAGAATTTCTGCTTTGGAATAATAATTCTAATCTTTTCAGCAGAGAGTCAGAAAAATGGTATCCCTAGGTGTCCACTGAGTCCCAATAGGTTGGATTATTCTATCTCTGCATTGAGATAGATTGTTTACTGTGCCATAGTATCATAGATCATAAGGGTTGCACCAAAAATACATGGGGCAATCCATCTTTCTATGGGAAATAAATGTTCCAACTCTTCGAGGCAAATTCACATTCCCTTTCTAAAGACTCAAATGCTTCCAAAGAGCAGCACCTTCACAAACTTCTTTGTTAAAATAATTGACTAAAATAGGAGGGGTTTCATCTTCCTTTGGCTTCCCTGGAATACTCTTATCTTTAAGAAGATATGAAAAATTCATATCAGAACTGTAAGCTGTAACAGGAAGAGCACTACAGTGGGAGTCAAGATTCTTAGGGACTAATCTTGGCTTTTTTTCTGAACAGGCACATAGAAAAAACTACTAAAAAACACTCCCACATCCAGGTGTTCACCTCCAAATTTCATGATGAATGTATAGATAGAAACACCCATATCACAAAATCCCAAAATCACAGATGCTGGCATGGTTGTGGAGAAAATCTACACTGCTGGTGGGATTGCTAAGTAATACATTCCTTTTGGAAAGACATCTGGAGAACACTTAGAGAACTAAAAATAGACCTGCCATTTGATCCTATCATTTCTCTGCTAGGTATATATCCAGAAGACCCAAAATCACACTACAATAAAGATATTTGTATCAGAATGTTCATTGCAGCCAATTCATAATTGCTAGGTCATGGAAGAAGCCCAAGAGCCCATTGATCCATGAATGGATCAATAATTTGTGGTATATGTACACCATGGAATACTATGCAGCCATAAAGAAAGATGAAGACTTTCCCTCCTTCATGCTTACATGGATGGAGCTAGAAAACATTCTTCTTAGCAAAGTAGCTCAAAAATGGAAGAAAAAGTATCCAATGTACTCAGCTCTACTATGAAACTAATTTATAGTTTTCATAGGAAAGCTACAATCCAATTTTAGCCCAAGAATATGGGGAAAGGGGAGGGGGAAGGGTGGGTGGAGGGAGGGTGATTGGTGGGATCATGCCTGTGGTTCATCCTATAAGGATACATGTGAATCTCTCTAATTGTAAAATATAAATGTCTTAACACAGTAACTAAGAAAAAGACATGAAGGCTATGTTAACCAGTTGGATGAAAGTATTTCAAATTGTAAACAGAAACAGTACACTGTAACCCATGATAGTATTAATGTACACTGCTATGATTTAACAAAAAAAAAAGAAAGAAATGATTACTGGGAATGTACAAATGTGTGACAACAACCTGGGTGCAAAGAAATGAAAGATTTATACGTATAAATAAATACTGTGTTACACAAGTCCAAATATTACCATTCTTAAATAAAACAGCCTATTGTTCCCCCACTGCTACATGTTGAGTTAAATAGTTTACTCTCCAAAATGTTTAGAAGAGAAAATTATTTCACAAAATCCTAATAAATAAAATAATTTGGCAACATAATTTATGAGACAAATTTAAAAGGTCAAATAATATTGATTAGAAAAGCTTAAAACTCAAAGTAGCCTTTATCCCTCATTATACCATAGACTCTATCCTTTTCCCTACCACACCAGGCCATTTCTAACAGGAAAATAATCTCAACTTTCTAAACTTCATGTTCTTTATTATATAACTACATGTCAGCTAATTTTGAGTGAAATTTATAGAACTTATTCCAGCTGAGACACTTCCTACCAGAGTGATATTGGACCTATTATTTAACCTTATTCTATATCAATTTCTTCACTAGTAAATGAGGTTAGTAATTTGAACCACCTTTTTATGTGCTGACTTTAGTTAATAAATTTAAATCACATAAAATTACATCACTTACCATAAGCACTAAATTGATGGTGGTTCTCATTATATTATTATAAGAAACTCATTTATATCTTCTTTCCTTAAAACTCATCTTGTAAATCAGATCTGATTTTTTGATTAAATTTATTTTCTATTTTATTATATAAGTATAATCATTCACAGATCCACCAAGTAGTATATTAAATGTATTTTCTTTTTCAGACAACTTTTGGGCATTTTTTCCTGGAGGTAATTTCTCCCTCCCTGCCTCCCGACCACACACATTTTCCTCTTATTTGCTATGTTTTCAAGGAAAGTGTAAAATCAATGTCTTATAAAGTTTCTCCTTAACTGTCAATTGCTTTATAAAATGAGTATGACTTCAGTCATCTACATGACTATACTTGACATAACTTACCAGATTTGTTCAATCTCTGGGATATGCACTCTGGGCTTCACATAACTTACCAGATTCATTCCCTCTCTGGGATATGCACTCTGGAGCTCTGTAGTTCCCTGCAGCTGTCCAGACTGGTGGCTTTTGAGAACTGCCACATAGCTGCTGTCTAGGCACTTCCTATTTCACTATCGTTTAATGAACCATCTTTTCCTCATTCCATTTTCCTGTGTGTCCTCTCTTCTATTTTGCAATTTTCTCATTTCATTGGAGCACACAGATAGGTAGCTTCCAAGTTGATTGTTAGATATACTTATCTTTCTTCCTTTTTTTCCTTAAAAATCTCATTAAGGTGGAAATCCTCAAGTCACCATTATCAAATGATATTTCCAGAATAGCAGCCTATCTAATCATAATAGTTCCCTTATTCTGGAAAAGTCCTAATGTGTTGTTGTGTAGTTTTTTCTGCTTGTTGTTTACAGGGTAATGAAAATCTCTCTTCTATAAAAAAACCTTCTGTTTATATCTCTGGTCTCTGCTCCATATTGGATTCCATCTTTCTATTGTATTTGCCATATCCAAGCGCATTTTGGGGTGCGCTAGGTTACTTTTAACATTTTTCATCTACACTCCTTTTCCACACATTTGCCTATGAAAATCCATGTGATAATGACCAGGGGTGGTGGCTCACACCTATGATCCCAGTGCTTTGGAAGGCTGAGGCAGAAGGATCACTCAAGACCAGAAGTTTGACATCAACTTGGGCAACAAAGGACTCCCTATAAAAAAAAAAAAAGAAAGAAAGAAAGAAAGAAAAGAAGTGAAAAAATGAAAAAAATGAAAACAAAATGATATTTTGAGAAGTATTAGTTACACTGATATTTAATCTACATATTTAAACACATAAGCAACAGAATATCTTTGAAAATTTTCCACTTTTAGGAACTTGTTTTGAAACATATTCCATTGTTCTATCCATCAAACAGGTGGAGGGTTTTGTTTTCAATGGATCCAGAGTTCATGAAATGATCTCTGGTTTCTCTAACTCTGAGCTGGGTTGTTTGATGCTCCTGAAGCCAAGCTGCACTCGCCTTGCTGTGCTGCTTAGGTGTCTCCCTCTGGGTCAGTGAACGTGTGTGCTTGGTGACTGTGAAACATCCATGTTGGAGAGAAAATAAAAGATCTCTTTTCAGCAAGCAAGATTTTTACCTCATTAAAAGTTAAAAGCAATTTAGTGTGATTGGATTCCACTAAAGATTATAAACTACTTAGAACTGACCATACATTTTCCAGTTATTTTTATTTTTTTTATTAAGTCATAGATTGTGAATATATTTATGCCATTGTGGGATTCAATGTGCTGGTTATCTATACAAATTGGAGTGCTTACATTCTACTAATTAACACAGCCTTCACCTCATTTACCCAGTTGCAGTGTTAAGACATTTGTGTTCTACACTGAGAGATCCAACTTGTCCTTGAAATATGCTCCACAGGTGTTTTTAGCTCCCTCCACTACAATCCAGTCCTGAGCACTCAGAGGTAATACAGAGGATCTTATTTTTCATTGCGTGATCACTGAACTTAAGGCTGAGGGGCTTTCTATTTCATTCAACTTCCAATTTCCTTGCTAGCTATCACAAAAATAAAACAGCAGCTATACTCAGAAAATACAGCATAAGAATCAAAGGTTGATTCATGGCTTTAAGGGAGATGAGTGTATTTAAAGAAGACAGACAACATGGGTCCAGAAGAATCAGAGTTGCACCATGTACAAACCAATGTGAAGAGATAATGGAAGCAAATGGGGTTTTGAGAAATGTAGACGAAAAGAAGAAAGGTAGCGAGGTCTAATTTAATTTTCTACAGTTTTACTTCCTTCTGTTTGTTGTTACTGAAGCGTGAATGATCCTCAGGGGCGGGGATACATGAGTGCCTTTTTAGGTGCACAGCGTCTGAGAGCGACTTGCAGAGTATCTGGTACAGATGATGACCTCTATGTGATATTGTAGAATAAATTTAAAATATCTACTGCCTCTTAGAATTGTGAAATTCTTGTTTATTATCATTGGTAGGAAAAACAGGTCATCAATATTTTCCATTTCACTCTCTTAAGGAATGCTCAACTATCTAGCCCCCCTGACAGTAAAAAGTGATTTTCCAACTGTAGAAGCCATATTAAAGTCATTAGGAAGGATTCTTAAAATCAGTTATTTGATAAATGAAAACTATTTTCTGGGTGTTTTAATTATGAAGGTATAAAGATCGTTTATCCTTTTGTGAGATATTTTCCATTAGCTGTAAATTTCTTGGTATCTCATTCTAAAATGTAGTCAATCATATTCAATATTATTCTAGTTCTTACTAAAATTTTATTTTGCCTAATATAGTTTTATTTCAGCTCATGTCATTAAGGTAGCAATGCCATTGCCTTCTTCATGGAAAAGAGAGAAAATATGTGTAAGATCAACCCATTTCAGTGGGCAGCGCTTGTGGTTCAGTGGGTGGGGAGCCAGTCCCATATACTGAGGGTGGCAGGTACAAACCCGGCCCCAGCCAAACTGCAACAACAACAAAAAAGACAGCTGGGCGTTGTTGTGGGCACCTATAGTCCAGCTACTTAGGAGGCTGAGGCAAGAGAATTGCCTAAGCCCAGGAGTTGGAGGTTGCTGTGAGCTGTGATGCCACAGCACTCTACTGAGGGCAATAAAGTGAGACTCTGTCTCTACAAAAAAAAAAAAAAAAGATTCACCTATTTCAGTAATAGTTATAAAATTAAAACTTGTCAATATTATAGTGGCACCAGATACAAAGCACAATGGCATCAAATCTGAGTATTGAATGAATGTGGCACTTTCAAGGAAGATGTAATTTATTTTCTATACTCAAGTCTAACACTTGAAATTGTGAAGATGAACCAGATTTTGTAGACAAAGCTCTTCTTTATTATTAGCCACTTGAGATCAGTACCGTTCCCTTGATTTTCAGATTACAGTGTGGATGCTGGTACCATCAGGCTTTCAGTGTTACAAAGAGGGGCCTGTCAGTATCACTGAAAATACCGTAGACAGTTTGGAAAAGAACCCTTCAAGCATATTTTCTTTGTAGGAGGAAAAGTTTATCACGCTTATAAACCAGTGCTTTGTCAGGGAAATTTCTTACAACTATACAAAATGGAATCTATCCCCAAAACGAGAGTTACACAAAGAACAGTTAATGTTAGTAGAATGCTAAGCATACTGTATTAATAATTGTTTTTAAACACCCTATTTATTCACACTAGAGGATACTAAGTAAATAAAGTAAGCCTCATGCAGTTTATCATGAAATTATAGGAAATAAAGATGGTAAACATCTATAAGATCACATCAAAATGCACCTCCTTTCTGCGCGTTTATGCTGTCTCAATTTTCCTAGTGCATCCACGGATAGAAACAGTTTTGATGTTGATACTGAGTCTTCTTTTCTTTCTTTTTAATGTTCTTACATCCATCTCTTAACTAATTTTATTATAAAATCTCAAAATTATATTCTATATTGTTAAAATTATGTGCTTCAATCTTAAGATGACAAAATTAGCATCTCCTTTCATTTGGAGAAATTAAACAATAGATGCCATTTTTTAAAAAAAGATTCAACTTCCAATTTTGATATTTAGAACTTCATTGTTGCTATTTACTGAGTGGAAAGAAGACTGTGCTGGTTATCATGATCCACCGATTCCAGATCTCTTGTGAGTTACATAACCTTCAGCAAGTAATTCGTTCCAGCTCTCTGAGATTCCTATTTGAAGTGTGTGAGGAGAGGGAGAGAAGAGAGGAAGTTCATGTTCATATTTGAAGTGTGTGAGGAGGGGGGGAGGGCAGAATCCAAATTCTCTCTCTGGTTCCATCCAATATTTTCATTAAACTTTTAACAGGTTACATACTATATACATTGTTCTACTTTCAGGGAAATAAATGGGGTCCATATGCCCATTTTATTTTGGATACTCTTCACATCTATGTTATCATTTAATTATTAAATGTATCCCCTTTTATTCTCACAAGTGCCTCAGTTTGGGATAACAAATTACGTGCTTACCTTAGGTCTGTGCACTATTGCAGGCTTACTCCTTTGCAGGCAGTTCAGGCAAAGTAGCAAATAAACTAAAATCCTTTCAATACTTTTTATTGGGCTATAAAAACATCATTAGAACTTAGTTTTTAAAAATTAAGGGATGCTGAAAATAAAAAAATTTTTAAAAACTCCAACTTTTAATGCAATTTATATCAATGTGCCAGTAAGTAATGTCTATTAATCACGGAAAATAATGGAAATAAGTAACCATAACACTTTCCACTTAAAAAAAAAATCTCTAATTGAAGGAGTGTGACATCTATTGCCATGTCCATTGGATTTAAAAGAAACATCTTGAATCTTCTGCTCTCCAGGCGCAACTCTGTAGGCTTTTTTCCCTCCTTATTAATGTTTTGGGTTATGGAAAACCTCAATATATACATAAACAAGGAGAATGTTATAATACACTTTTATGTACCCACTACTTCTCTTCAATAATAGTCAAACATTTGCCAAATGGTTTCATATATTTATTCCCCTTGCTTTACTATGTCTTTGGTTTTGCTGAAACATTTTAAGGAAAATTCTATATAATGTAATTTCATCCATAAATACTTTAATATGCATTTCTATATAATAAAGATGATTTTGTTATATCCAATTCAATTAAGGAGACGATAAAATAAGTATCTTAACAATGGATTTTGTACAGTTTTAATATACTAATCTTCTTCTGTGAAACATTTTCCTACCAAATTATAGAAAATAGTTATCAGCCCTGCAACATTTATGCAAATATTTCTGCTTTGATCTCTATGACATGGCTAGAAGGCAAGTACTAGATCAATTTTATTTTTTTCCTTGTTAAAAATGGGAGAGAATATGATCTTGTTGCATAGACATACTTCCCAGCAATAAGAGCAAAGCTGACAAAAAATATTTTTTGAAAAATAAGCCATTTTCATTCTCCCAAAATTATCCTAATGTAATGCAGCAAATAAAACTTATTTGAGAAAATCTACTAAAACTCAGTAGGAAGAGTATCTGTGGCATTTGAACTATGCCTCATTGTTCATTTTGTTGGAAGCTGTGGTCTGGGCTTTGAGTAGTTGTGGCTAAGGGATGGGCCCTTTCTCCTCAAATTTCAGTTAAAGTTCACTGAATTTCACCAGGAGATGTAGGGTGCCAGAAAATCTCATCCCCTCCAACTCTGAGTCGGAGCAGGAAATTCAGTTGAAAGGTCAGGGGCTCCCTTCCTCGACACAGCACCTGTTACAGGACGAAGAGTCTGAAGAGTCTACTGCCGGTGAAATAAGATGATAATGATGAGGTTTTCAGAACCTTAACCCTTGCTTCCCCGGAAGGAGAAAATCAGAGCACATTGCCCTGTCCAACATTGAAGGTATGTGTTATTAGAGAATGATTCAAATTTTTCTACATAGAGAGGAAGTCCACAAAAAAGGGAGATTTAAAGCTCTCCTCAAAGGAAGTGACTTTATCACAAAGAACTGGGCGTGTGGAAGCTTTTATCAGTAATAGCTCCTCTTAATTAAAAGTAACAAGCTAAACCATGGCAAGTCGTTCAGCAGAGAAAATGAGAGGAAGAGCAGCCATCAGAAGAGACATACTGAGATAAAAACAATCCCCAAATGGCCTCAAAAGTGGTCTCTGCCCAAATTTAAGTGGATGAAACTGCTGAGAAATTTACACTCTGGGCATTATCAAAAACATTAGAGCAATAAGCCAATAATTAGAGGAGCCTGACGTGTAAGGCTAAATGTCAACTAAAGTATACAGTTTAACAGAGATATTAAGTAGAGAGACCATCTAGGAGAACTCTTAAAACTGGTGTCATTTCAGGGCCACAGTGCACATACCCAAGGCTCAGCCTGCTGACAAGTAACATCAAAGGTTCACAATGCAGGCAAAATACACTTCAGTAAAATATTGCAGCAATATCATTAACAAGTAAAAAAAAAAAAAAAAAAAAAAAAGGAGGGGTAAAATGAGTTAGTGTCTAGGTCTCTAGAAGGTATTACTTAAATATTCAGTTTTTAATCAGATACTGAAACTCTAAAAAAAAAGGAAGGAAAAAATAAAAACTGGGAACATGTAATCCATACTGGGGGAGTGGAAAGAGGTGACAAAACCCGCCTGGAGATGAACTCAATATAAGATTTAACAGACTTCAAAACAGCCCTTATACCTATGACAAAAGAACTGAAGGAGACATGAAGACAGTTCATAATCAAATAGAGAATATTAACTAAGATAAAGAATGTATTAAAAAGAACCAAACAAGTTTCAAAGTTGACAAGTGCAATAACTTAAATTAAAAAAAAAAATCACTAGTGAGATTCGAGAGTAGATTTTAAATAACAGAATAAATAATCTGTGAACTTGAGGATTAATGGATGTTGAATGCCATCTGAAAAACAGAAAATATAATAAAAAAAAAGAACCTCAGAAAAATATGGAATTTCTTTAAGCACATTTCCCACACAATGAAATACCAAAAGAAAAGAGAGAGAAAGCAGAAAAAATATTTTAACAAAATATAGCTTTAAACTCCTCTAATTATATGAAAAACATTAACTTACAGATCCAGAAAGTTCTATAATGTTCATATGAGATAGATGGAAAAGCCAAATATCAAATGCTAAAAGCCAAATACAGAGAATATCTGGAAACCAGCAAGAGAAAAATAGCTGTGAATAATAAAATGATTAACTGCTAATATCTCATTAGCAACAATGGAAGCCAGAAGGAGGTGGTATGATATATTCAAAGTGCTGAAAATTAAAGGAAAGAAAATGTGTATTTTTTTTTAAGTAATGAAACTATTAAAGTTTAGAAATGGCAACTAAGCCCAGATTTCTTTTCTCTAAATCAGTAAGTTTAGTAGCCCACAGTGGATTTCTGACCACAATGAACATAAAATTTACCTGAGGTCCTTATTTAAAATGCAGATTTAAAAACGAAAACCTTAGAAATTCTCATTATGGATTTAGTGTGAGTAACAGGAAACTGAATTTTAATGTGTTTTGAAAGTAATTCTGATGTGTGTGGCCTCAGAATTATAGTGCAACAACACAGGAGAATAAAGAAAAGAGTGATCATTGAGCTACGGGGTGAGCATTTGAATCTTCATCTATCACTAACTGCCTATTTAAATGGGGTGAGATGTGGAGCCTATAGCAGTTCTAATTGTCTCTTTGTAAAATTATAATACTAGTAGTTCGCAGAGTTGTGAGAAATAAGGTATACAAGTTTAACTCCCAAGTCTGTTAGGCCCTTCCTTTTCCCTTATTCCCCACTTTTTTGCTCATCCCACTCTATTATCATTCCACTTTCCTGATGCTTTTTTCCTTCTCCCCAAACCATAATTTTTTTATTTATCTATCAATAAAACTGATGACTTTTTTTCCTACTAGCATGTGTATTCTTTAGAAAAAAATATTAAAACTGAAATTGTCTTCCAGGATTATTAAAAGAATGAAACAAGACATTGGATATGTCTGGAAAATACTAATTCTTTCTAGAGTGAATCATTTCTATGGAAATTCATGCATTTTTTATTGTAATAAGTCCAATAGTATTGGCTAAAGCTTATCTCAGCCAATAAATGGATAACTTAATTGTTGTATTGCTATTGAAAAAGGAGAAGAACAAATGTCTCCCTTAATTTCTCTTATATTTAATTTGAACAGGTTTTTTTTTGGTGGGAAAAATACATATATCCCCACATTGTATATGTAAGCATATGCATGCACACATACTTAACACTGTGGTAGAGCATTCTTTTCACATCGTGCATTACGAAAGGACATGAAAATCATGTGCACTCAAAGTTCTTTGTTACTATAAAGGGCATCACAATTCATATGTTACTTTCATGTAAAAATCTCCAGGGAAACCTACATTGAACCTCCAGGCCACTCCGCGCATGGTAGACAGACTCCTTAGATGGTCCTCAGGATTTCCACACTTCTGGCTTAAACACCTTGTGAGATTTCCTCTGCTCTGAAGTGTGTGTGGTGTCTAACCAGTAGACGATAGTAAAGGCAGTGGCGTATAAGTGATTCCATGTCTTGATTGTGTTATGTTGCTTGAAGTATTACCACTCACTTTTTGAAGCATCTTTTTCTCTTTTGCTTGTTTTAAAAATGCAGACTTCTATGCTGTGAGCTTCCTAAGATGAGAGGCCCATGTAGAAAGGAATTGTGGGCAGTTTCTGGGAGTTAAGGGCACCTGTGGTTTATAGCCAGCAAAACACTGAGGTCGACATTTCTACATCCACAGAAAATGAATTCTGTCAACAATCTGGGCAACTCTGGGAGATCTTTCATCTGTCTACCTTCATATGAGACCATATAACCCAGCCAACATCTTGATTGAAGCCTTCTAAGCTCCTAAACAGAGGCCTCAGTTAAGTTTTTCCAACTCCTGATGTACCATGTGAAAAAATTATTTTAAGCTGAAATCTTATTACTTAGTAATATAGAATTTACATACTATAATGCTTTGCTTTGTATTCCCCATTTTGATTTGATTGTATAATCTTGTATAATATCAGTAGCATTCAACTATACATACTAATATAGGTATGCTTTTTTGTTATTTTCCAATCACCTTAATGTACTTTACCTAAAGTGATGCACATTTTTTGTGGTAAAGGATTGCCTAGGTAAAGATTTGCCTACTTTGCAGGTGAAGAAACTGAGGTTCAGTTACTTAAAAGTAGCCCAAATAATGTCACCTAGAAAGTAAACTAAGGTGATAACAAAACAAGGTAGTCAAGCTGTATCACAAGTCTGGTTTTTAATCAGACATGGTAAGAGACTTTAGATGTGGGAGTCCAATGTTATATTACTATGCTTTACTATCAAACTGTCAACTATGCAGTAAAATATATAGATAGGTAAAGAAACAAATGAGTGAACAAAGTTCTCTGACATCTCCTTAGTTCCTCACAAAGGTGCATCCAACTTTATTAGTCATTATAGTATGTACCAATGAAGAAACCCAAAATGAAGGAAAGGACCAGACTGGAGTCTTTGCCTTTCAAATCATTATTCTAAGGGAGTTTCCATATCAGCATTCAAGCATCTACTTTAATACTACATAAAGGATTCCTTACTATATGAAGTTACATAATAGGTTCTATTTCCTAGATCATCATGACCATGGCCCATGGATCAGTATAAGTGATATGTTAATGATACTGTTTACATCTATAGAAGCTATCTTTAAAAAAACTAGCCTACTTAAAAATTTAAATTAGTATCTTATAAATGTCTGTATTTTGTCAACATAGTTTACATTGACCACCAATCATTTTTTAGTAGTTTCCTGAATATAATTATTCACTTTGACTTGCAATTTTAAAATTATTAAGATGTAAAGATTAATCACTAATATGATTTTTAAATATCAATTGCATAATAAATTAAATTTATATTCAGTTACTAGATTTGAGAGGAACTTGGTAGAGGAGATTTTTTTGTTGTATGCTTCTATTTCATTCTGCTAAATACAAATATTTTGTAATTATATAACTAATTCATTGTGCATCATAATAGGCCACCTCCCAGCATCTTAGTTTTTACATGACATTCTAAGACTTCCCTGTAAGAGGGTCCCTATTATCCTATTAGAGGCTGTGGGTCAGTATGTTAAGTTGGCAGGGTGCCATTTTGAAGAATCTGTGTACAATCTGTAGATTTGTTATGGCTTAGATAAAGAATCTGGTACAGGGTGTGGTGCCTGTGGCTCAAAAGAGTTGGGCACTGGCCCCATATGCTGGAGGTGGTGGTTTCAAACCCAGACCTGGCCAAAAACTGCAAAAAAAAAAAAAAAAAAGAATCTGGTACACAGAAGGTGGGAGTAAATTTCCTTTACTGGGTGTTGCTGAAGTCACAAGGCCATGAGGAAGAGAAAATAGGAGCAAATATCTGAAATGTTAAAAGAAAGTCATAAAGGCTTTCCTAATTGTTCTAGGTTTCATTGCTACCATGGATGACTTACAACTGAAACAAAACAGGACCAAATTGCTGCCTCTAATTAAGCCAATCTTTCTTTAGCAAGGTACTTTAACCAAACTCTGCCAAGTTATACATGTTATTTCTTAAAGTATGTAAATACAAAGGCATATTGTCAATGTCATTTTTAATATGATAACAAAATCTTCTGGTTCAATGATCTAATTATTTTTGAATACCTTTGAACACCTATGAACAAGATTTGGTATTGGGAAAACAATGAAGAGAACAAAAAAAGAGTATATGATATTGAATGTCTGACTTTAAACCTAGGGCCGTTGTGTGAGGTATTAATGTAATTATTTTCTTGTTTTGCAACACGGCATTTTCTAACCTGTGATAACTACAGTTAATAAGATGTGGTTCCTCAGGGAGGGGTAAGATGGCTAACTAGCAATACCTCTCAATGCAGCAAGAAAAAGAAAACTCCAACTATCTCTGGCTGGGGGAACCCACCCAGGGACCTTACTCCAGGGGCACTAAAGGAACCAGAAAAGAAGTCTGGAGCTGACAAAAAACCGGAGAGAAGGCAAATGCTCAGGAAGAGGCAGAGACCAGCAGGCTAGTCTACCCACAGAGGACTGGGGACAGGAAGGGGCTGTCCTGCTATTTTTTGATTGTGGGATAAACTGTTAATTGGAGATGCCTTGGAAGACTTAAATGAGTAGATGGCATCAAACAATGTCCACTATTGGAGTATGGAATACCAGGTAGGGTGAATCTCCCATTGGCTTGGCAGCTATCTAGGCACTGCCATTGTGGGAAAGCCACATGGGAAAAAGTCTACAGGGTCTTAGTGCATAGCCAGTTCTGGTACTCCCACTGAGGAGGGCATTTACCCTTGAGGTGAGCTGAGCAGTCCTGGGAATTGTTGGCAAGGGGGCACTGTGATGTGTCTCCTAGGGAATCTGGCAAGAGCTTTAGGACCCCAATCCCACAGGACTGAATGTTGGCAAAGCAATCAGGCCCTGATTGAGGGCAACTAAGCCAGAAATATAGGACCCAATCTCCGTTGAAACCAGAGAGTGGCTGCTTGCCTAATTTTTCCCAGTAAAACAGCATATGTTCTCTGATTCCTAACACCACAGCACCACCAGTGTCCAGGCAATTTTATATATATATATATTTTTGTTGTTGTTGTTTCACTTTTTTCTCTTTGGTTGTATTTTTATTTTTTTCATTTTTACTTTCCAATAACCAGGGCTCCTCCATTTTTGTTATGATTTTATGGCTTTTTAATACCTTTTATTTTCTCTTTCCTTTTTATTTATCTCCTTTTTCATCTCTTTGGTAGAAACTTATCTACTTTTCTTATCTTTCCTACATAAATTTCTCATACATCATACAACAGCAAAGATAGCCCATTTTTCCCCCTTTATCTTATATACTTGTATTTTTAATTTTCTTTATCTATTTTTATTTTTCTTCTATTTTCTGAGTTGTGGGGTTCATGGTATTGATCTGTCTCAAGGAGGTCACAAAGTCATGGTATAGTGTCCTTTTAGCTTTGGACTTTGGAAAGACAGCACTGGCAGGTCTTCACTATGATATACAGCTAAATTTTTACATTTTTTTTTTCTTTCCATAATTGGCAGAGGTGTTATCTTTCTTTTTCCCCTACTGTTAATGAGCTCCTGACTTGAAGGGACTTACCAAATCTGGTTCACCCAAAGTCTAAGCATTGTGGGAGTGGCCATAGCACTCTGATGAACACCACAGTTTCTCCTGTTGCTCTCTTTCTCTTCTTCCATAACCCCCTTTCCCCCTTTTTGCACTTTGCACTCTTTATCTTTAGCTTCTTTTGGCCTTACACCAAAAGGCTACTTCAACATCTAAGCTCTGAGACAAAGTAACTTAAAGTGAAGGAGAGACTAAGAAGAAAAAAGTAGGGGAAGGAAGAGAACAAGAAGAATATACACACGAGGAAGAACCAACAGAGATTCTGGCAAAATGAAAAATGAGAACAGAGCAAACCTCTGCCAAGGGACCATGAGGTAGTTAATGCAGAGGATTCCACCTATAATAACTTAATGAAAATGACAGAAGGAGATTTAAAATATGGATGGCAAAGGCAATACAGGGAATTGATGAGAAAGTGGAAAAACAGAAAGAAAAATGGATAAAAGTAAGAAGAATAAATAAAGAATATGGCAGAGCTTATGGAATTGAAGTAAATCAGGAAACTGAAAGATACAGTAGAAAGCATTAATAACAGATTAGACCATGGAGAAGAATGAATCTTGGAACTAGAGCATATAGCTTTTAAGCTAACCCAGATAGTTAAAGAGGCAGAAAAGAAGAGAGAGAGAAAGCAGAACAATCACTCAGATAATTATGGGACTTCACAAAGTACTAAAACATATAAATTAGAGGTATAGCTGAATGGGAAGAAGAACATCCCAAAGGAATAGAAGCCCTACCAGAGGATTTCATAAATGTAAACTTCCCAAGTTTCCTAAAGATTCTGAGACACTCCTTTTAGAGAAATATTAAACAATGGGTCATCTCAACTCAAACAAACCATCTTTAAGATACACTGTAATGAACCTGCCCAAAGTAAAGATGAAAGAAAATGCCAACTGACCAACCATGGAAGATCCATTAGAGTGGCAGCAGACTTTTAGCTGAAACTTTTCAAGCCAGAAGAGAATAGAAATGTACCTTTAAGCTTCTTAAATAAATAATTTTCATCCCTAAATTCTGTATCCCTCTAAAGTAAGCTTCAAAATAAAAATGGAGAAATCAAATGTTTCACTGATATGTGAACATTGAGAAAATTTGCTACAATTAGACCAGCTCCACAAGAAATACTTAGACCACTTCTTCACACTGACCATGACAATGGCCCAATAGTAAAGAAACACCCAGGAAAAAGGACAAAACCTTGCTTCCATGATGGCTCAAATGATAAAAGTAATCAAGAGACTTCTACAAAATAAGATGAGCAGGACTCACTCACACTTACCAATTTTCTCAATTAATGTAAATGGATTGAATTCCCCACTGAAGAGGTATGGGCTGGCTGATTGAATAAAAAAGCACAACAAACCATATGACTTCTCCAGGAAACACATATAACTTGGCAAGACAAATCAAGAGTAAGGGAAAAGGGATGGAAATGATATTTCAGGCAAATGGAAATCAGAAGAAAGGAGGAGTAGCAATCTTATTTTCAGATAAATGTAGATTTAAAGCAACTAAAATTAAGAAATATAGTCACTTCATTCTGGTCTAGGGAACAATAAAATAAGAGGAAATTTTAATTGCAAATATTTATGCACCAAACTTATATGCTCCAGGTTTATGAAACAGACATTGATTGATTTGAGCAATATGATATTCCATAACACCATAGTAGTTGCAGACTTTAACAAAGTCTCTCACATAACTGGACAGGTCTAAACAGAAACTAAACAAAGATACAAAGATCATAAACATGACCAGAGAAAAAATGGGCTTAATAGACATATACAGAACAAACTATCTCAAGCTACGAACACCTTCCTTCCATCACTTCAAGGACCATACTCCAAAATAGATTATATCCTAGGACAAAAATCAAACCTGGACAAAATTAAAAGAATTAAAATTATATCTTGCATCTTCTCAGAGCACAGGGCAATAAATTTGGGACTCAGCTCCAATAAAAATTTTCATCCCCACAAAAAGGCTTGGAAATTAAACATAATTATGCTAATTGACAGCTTGGTCAAGGAAGAGATAAAGTAGGAAATTGCTTAATTCCTCAAACATTACAACAATGAAGTTACAAGTTACAAAAACCTGTGGAATACTGCAAAAGAAGTTCTAAGAGGAAAATTTATCACATTAGATGCCCAAATTCAAAAACAAACAAACAAAAAAAGCACATCAACAACTTAATGAATCATCTCTAAGAAATGGAAAAGAAAGAGCAATCCAATCACAAACCTAACAGAAGAAAAGAAATATCCAAAATTAAATCATAAATAAATGAATCTGAAAATAATAGGAGAATTCACAAAATAAATGACACAAAAGTTGGATTTTTTGAAAAAAATTAATAAAAGGCTGGGCACAGTGGTTTACACTTTTAATCACAACACTCTGAGAGGCCAAGGGAGGAAGATCTTTTGAGCTCATGACTTTGCAAACAGCCTGAGCAAGAGTGAAAACTCATCTCTAAAAAAATAGCTAGGCATTGTGGCAGGCACCTGTAATCCCAGCTACTTAGGAGGCTGAGGCAAGAGAATTGCTTGAGCCCAACAGTTTGAGGTTGCTGTGAGATATGACACCACAGTACTCTAATGGGGGCAAGAAAAAGAAAGAAAGAAAAGAAAAAATAAATAAAATTAATAATACCCTGGCCAGATTAACTAGAAACAGAAAAGTAAATTCTCCAATAATCTCAATCAAAAATGAAAAAGGGGAAATAATGGATATATCACAAAAACACAAGAGATTATCTCTGACTACAAAATGTAACCCTATGGCCAGAAATTTGACAATGAGGAAGAAATGGACCAATACCTGAAATCACACCATTTCACTAGACTTAACCAAGAAGAAATAGATCTCTTGAATAGACCAATATCAAGCACTGAGATTAAAGAAACAATAAAAAAAGCAAGGAAAAAAAGCCCTGGACCAGATGGCTTCACACCAGAATTCTATTAAATCTTCAAAGAAGAGTTTGTACCTATCCTACAGAATGTATTCCAAAACATTGAAAAGGAAGGAACCATCCCTAGCACATTCTATTGATCAAATATCACCCTGATACCAATACCAGGAAAAGATCCAACTAAAAAGGAGAACTTTGGACCAATTTCTCTAAAGAATATAGATGCAGAAATACTGAATAAAATCTTATGCAATAGATTAACCTATACATTAAAAAAATTACACATCATGATCAAGTAGGCTTCACCTAAGGGATGCAAGGCTGATTTAATACATGCAAATCCATAAATGTAATTCACCATATCTATAGAATCAGAAACAAAGATGATATGATCTGCTCTATCAATGTAGAAATAGCATGCTATTCTAATAAGAATACTTAACAATATAGACAATATAGACATAGGTGGCAAATTTCTTAACCTGATTGAAGCTATCTATTACAAACACATGGTTAACACCATACTGAATGGTGTAAGACTCAAAGCTTTTCCACTTAGAACTGGAACCAGACAAGGATGTCCTCTGTCCCCACTACTATTCAACATAGTGCTGGAGGTTCTAGGCAATGCAATCAGGCAAGAGAAGGATATAAAGGGCTTCCAAATGGAAGCAGAGAAGTTCAAACCCTGGCTCTTTAACAATGATATGATCTTATATATAGAAACCCCCAGAGGATGGTGCCTGTGGCTCAGTGGGTAAGATGCCCATCCCATATACTGAGGGTGATGGTTTCAAACCCAGCCCTAACTAAACTGCAACAAGAAAATAGCCAGGCGTGGGAGGTGCCCATGGCTCAAAGGAGTAGGGCGCTGGCTCCGTATAATCAATGTGGTAGGTTCAAACCTGGCCTCAGCAAAAAAATTGCAAAAAAAAAAAAAAGCCAGAAGTTGTGGCAGTTGCCTGTAGTCCCAGCTACTCAAAAGTTTGAGGCAAAAGAATCACCTAAACCCAGGAGTTGGAGGCAGCTGTGAGCTGTGTGATGCCATGGCACTCTACTAAGGGTGAGAAAGTGAGATTCTGCTCTACAAAAGAAACCCCCAGAGACTCAATTGCAAGACTACTGGAAGTGATCTAGAAACACAGTAATGTCTCAGGACATAAAATCAATGTCCACAAATCAGTAGCCTTTGTTTATGTCAATCACAGCCAAGTTGAGAAGCTAATCAAGAACACAATTCCTTTCACAGTAGCTTCAAAGAATGAAATACCTAGGAATATCCCTAACAAAAAAGGTAAAGGACTTCTACAAAGAGAATTACGAATCCCTAAGAAAGAATTAGCAGAAGACACTACCAAATGGAAAAGCATAGTATGCTCCTGGGTGGGAACAATCAACATTGTTAAAATGTCTATATTTCCCAATCTATCTACAGATTCAATGCAATTCCCATTAAAATACTAACATCATACTTTGAACTGCTGGAAAAATAGGTCTTCATTTTGTATGGAAGCAGGAAAAAACCCAAGAGTCAAGGCAATTCTTAGTAATAACAACAATGCCAGAGGCATCACTCTACCAGATTTCAGGCTATATTACAAGTCCACAGTGATCAAAGTAGCGTTGTGTTGGCAAAAATAAATAAATAAATAAAAACATAGACATATGGAACTGAATAGAAAACCAAAATATGAAACCAGCCTCTTATAGTCATGTGATCTTTGAAAAATCAAACAAAAGTATACAGTGAGGAAAGAATTCCTATTGAACAAATGGTGCTGGGAGAATTGGATAACCACATGTAAGAGACTGAAACTCGACCTACACCTTTCACCAGTTATAAAAATTGATTCAAGATGGATAAAAGATTTAAATCTAAGACACAAAACAATAAAAATCCTAGAAAAATGTGTGGGAAAAACTCTTGATGGTATTGGCCATGGGAAAGATTTTATGAGGAAGATTTCAGTGGTCACTGCAACAACAACAACAAAAACAAGTAATGGGACATAATTAAGCTTCTACACTGCTAAGGACACAAGAAGTAAAGTAAAAAGATAACCTTCAGAATCAAAAAAGATACTTACATATTATGAATCAGACAAAGACTTGATAACTAGTATCTATAGAGAACTCAAATTAATCAACCAAAAAAATGAGCAAACACTCTTATCTACCACTGGCCAAGAGACACAAACAGAACCTTTTCTGAGGAAAACAGATGAATGGCTAACAAACATATGAAGAAATACTCATCATCCCTAATCATCAAAGAAATATAAATCAAGACCACCCTGAGATATCGCCTATCCCTAATAAGATTAACCCACATCACAAAGTCCCAGAGTTGCAGATGCTGGTGTGGATATGGACAGAGGGTGACACTTTTAGATTGTTGGTGGAATTGCTAACTAATACAGCCTCTTTGGAAAGAAGTATGGAGAATCCTCAAAGAACTCAAATTAGACCTCCTGTTTGACCCCACAATCCCACTACTAGGCTTCTACACAAAGGAAAAAGTCATTTTATGACAACTTGCACTTGCTAGTTTATCAAAGCTCAATTTATAATTGCCAAGATAAGGAAACAATCTAAATGACCATCAATTCAGGAATGGACTAACAAATTGCAGTATATGTATGCCACATAATATAAGATGATGATTTCACATCTTTTGTATTCACCTGGATAGAGTCAAAACACATTCTTCTCAGTAAGGTATCACAAAAATGGAAAAGCAGATATCCAGTGCACTCAATACTAATATGAAACCAATAGATGATCTAATTTATGTCCACAAAGGAGACAAACTCATTTCAATTCAAGTTGTCAGAAAGGGCAGCAAGGGAGGGATGAGAGAGGAGAAGGGGTTTGGGGTCTTAATTGGGCACAATGTAGGGGGGTATGGCACAACTACAAGAGGGACTTTACTAACAAACACAAATATTGTGACTTAGATGTTTGTATTTTCACATTAATCTGAAATATAATAATAATAACAATAATTAATAATAATAAGAGGTAGTTTCTGCTTATGATGGGAGGAACATCTCTGGGATAGTAAGATATGATAATAACTAGACTATAAAATTTCAACATACACCAAACAAATGTGGAATTTCTCTGCCCAATTTTTTGAACCCTATCCTTTATCTTCCACCAAATTTCTTTTCTTACTTTGTGTCTTCTTACTTTCCAAAGCAGAGTAGCATTCAGCATCATCAAAAATTAAAACCCAAGAATAGGACAGTGCCTGGAGGAGTAGGGCACTGGCCCCATATACCAGGTGTTGCAAGTTCAAGCCTGCACTGGCCAAAACTGCAAAAAAAAAATCAAGAACAAAAATCTCAAAACTTTTATATAACTTTGTATAACAGTGTCAAAATTCTGATACAATTTAGTTTAGAAAATACAAGATGTCCAATGGTTGATCTTAAAGTTTCCATATATAAGAAAAATGGGAAATTGGGAGAAAAATGGGAAACTAAATGTACCTTCATTTATAAAATGTTCTTTATAAAATTTTACAAAGAAGGGCCAACACATGGAGACTGAGATCTATGAATGGTCATTGCCTTATGACTGAATCCACCCTGTTTCTGAGTTTCAGACATTTTTCTTTGTTTACAATTGAAGGGGTCTATGCTGGGAGAAGTGGATGGAAAAGTTTGAGCTGTTTTCAGAGACATGTTTCAGGGTTCTAAAGTCCAGATGAAGAGAGAAAAGAAAACAATAGGACACAAAATGCAAATGAGATGAATCATGAGAATCTGTTCAGAGAAAAAATGTTTGAAGGACAACAGCAGGAAGAGCAGAACCGGAGCTTCATCACCTCTTTGCCTCCCACGCATTCACTCCCACTCTGCTCCAGCCAGAGACACGCTGAGACTGTGAGATAAAGTCTTGGGCAAAAAGTGAAAGGTGGAAAAAGATAATAATTTAATAGTATGCAGAACTAGAGGTAAAGGAGTAATCAAAAACAAGTGAAATTTGTTTTGGCTTTACCTACAACAAAGGCTGTCAAAGACAAGAGCTAAAGAAAGAGACCTATTCAAATGGAAGCATAAAAAAAGGAAGCTATATTTGCACGTGTATTATATTACTTAGTATCAAGTAATTCTGAGCTGGAATAATTTTCTTCTTATTTTTATAGAGGAAAAGTTAATCTGAAGATTTAATTTTTTTATCCCCTCTCATACAATAAGCTGGATTTCAAATTTGGATTAGTCTAAAAATGAAGTTACCACTCAGTAAAAACCTCAACATTCTGCTCAGATGTTTAGTGTAAACATTATCAGTATTCGACGTGAGTCAAATAATCTACCATCCATACTAATAGAATATATCCATCCACAGAAAAGTATGTTTAAAAATTAGCAAGGGTGGGCAAGTTCAAGCCTCACATGGTTTATAGTACACTGTGTGTGTGCTCTGCCAGGCTAATGGGGAGGTCAATGTAGACTAGAATACAGTAGTACAAAGGATTCATGTCTAGCTAACATGTGTGGATTACAACCTGGGAGACTTCAGTGAGTCTTTAGGTAACTTAAGTGAAAATCAAAGAGTCATGCTCGTTTGAATTTAGGCCACAGAACAATTACTTATTTTTACAGTTTTTGGCCAAGCCTGGGCTTGAACCTGCCACCTCCAGCATATGGGGCTGGTGCCCAACTCTTTTGAGCCACAGGTGCCACCCAACAATTTCTTATTTTTAAAAGCAAGACATTAGTACTGACTATTAAAAGTTATACACTTTGTCCTCCAACAAAATCCAAAAATTTGTTGATTCATTAATAAATTAAACTTTTCCTGAGTATGAGCACCTACTATGTGAAAGACCCACGTTAGCCAACCAGAGCGTAATTGTGATAAAGCACAGAGGCTGACTGTCCCAGCCATCAAGGAATACACTGCCTAGTGAAGATGGTCACATAAATTACTAAACTATTATGAGAAGATTGCCAATGAGAAAACCAACTCATTAGTGGAAAGTTATGGACAGTTTTAAAGGAAAAGAATTTATTTACACACCTATGTATATATATGTATATTTATATTTGTATACATATAAGTAAATGTACATTTGTATTTATGTTTGTATAAATATAAATATACGTATATACATGTATATATGTGTATATATATATACACATACATATACACAAATACATACATGCACTTGGTTTTTATTTTCCATAAAGAGATTGTGTGCGGTCAAATAAAGATGATGTTGAAGAAGAGCGTCCTAGGTAAGGAATATTTTGAGGAAGAATTTTGGAGAATTCTGAGTGAAAAATATAAATATGATTTGAGTCCTCCATCACCAACTATGAAATCTTGGGAATTTTCTTAATTTCTCTATACTTCTATTTCCTTATCTATTAAGGGGTATTAATATATTCTCTATGAAAAACAGTTATGAGGAATGGTCAGTATAACTTAACTAGGAAGTCAAGTCCATTACCTCTGATACCAAGTGATGATTTCTCTGCATGCATTTTGACTCCACGTGTCTTTGAGTATAACCTTCAAAATTGCTTGAGGACAAACCTATTCTCCTAAAAGTTACTTAAGCATTCTGTTGCCTACTCACAGCTCTGCTAGTTGAATCACAGTTCTGACTTAGCATGATAATTCCTTGGCTCTCCAGCCTATTCCTTTTAAATCCCTTAGATTCAAGTAATATCCTGTGCGAATGTTTTAGGCGTCATGTACAAAGAGCCACATCACACACCTTGTTTAACTTTAGCATCCCCACATTAAGAGATGCCACAACACACCATGCTTTAGGAAATTGTTGTGACAGCTGAGAGTCATACATTCAGAATGTGAGGAGCTTGTGGTACTGATTTGCATGTCAAAACTCCAGTTTCACTGCTTCCTCTTTTCTATTGACAAAGTTTGCTCTAGCTAATGGGAGCAACCTGAAAGAGTTGTGCATTTCAATAAGTTCTCCAAAAGCTTTTCTATAGCTGAGACTACAAATTAAAATAAAATTTAAATCATGTAGCAGCTTCCAAGAGATGGTCTGATAATAATGATTACGGACCTTAGTCTGCTTTTTTATTCTACAAAATGTGCCTTAAGATCCATAGTGAAAAAACAAATTAATTCTCTAATTTTTTTATTGGCAGTTTTTACTGAAATCCTGACTTCCTGGGAAAACCTGGTAATATCCCTTAATAGGTAAGGTGACCAGATTTTAACATCTGTGAGGGGCCAACATGGCCGGGCGGAGCAGGGGTGGAGCAGGGCCTGTGAGAGCCAGACTAGCTCCATTTTGTTGTTTGCAGCACAAGCCCCAGTATAAGCCCCATTCCTAGGTGTTTACCGCATAGCCTTCCCGCCAGTAAAACCTGCAAGACCACTCCCTGCTGCCTTCCCCCACCCCAGGTTGCATAGCCACTGTGCTGTAAACTGAGTCACCTTAGGCAAATAGTTGCTATAATAAACAGTAAGTTTCTATTACCTTGAAATACAGGTAACCAGGTTACACCAACTCCAGCCCCCAGTCAGGAGACCCCCCACCCCTCACCTGTACCAATCCAAATTCATCTTTACTGGTGAAATCATCAGCCACCAATGTAAATCCTCCCTTACTTCCTTCTTTACTAGTGATCTCACCAACCTCCAATCAAAAGTGTACTCGTACCCTTCTCCCCTTTTTGCTTTCTGTACCCTATAAAAA
>CAUYTI010082856.1:0-14415 GCA_963575145.1 Galago senegalensis
TCCCAGCTACTTGGGAGGCAGAGGCAGGAGACTCGCTTGAGCCTAGGAATTGGAGGTTGCTGTGAGCTGTAAAATGCCACGGCACTCTACCCAGGGGGACAGCTTGAGGCTCTGTCTCAAAAAAAAAAAAAAAAAAAAAAAGAAAATACATGCAAAATGACAACTCTACTGTTTATTTTGGGGGGGGGGGTTGTACATTATGCTTTTTGGTCATCTTAAAGCCCTTTCTGGCTGGTGACAGACTGTCACACTTGGGGCTAGCCAAATATTAGAGGCAGCAAGGGCCTGGCAGGAGCATCCTTTGATATGCTCACTAACCACCCAGAGCTGCACCTCACCTCTGGCCCATGCACCCCAGGAAGCAATAGTCCTCTGTCTTAACCATGTCAGTGCCAAGTGCTTACACTCCTGTGGCTTACAGCCAACCAAAATTATTTCAACTGGCCAATCCTGCTCACTCTGTCCTGCTTTGTTTTACCGGAGGAAAGCCTAATAAAGGTTCCAGCTTGGATTTTTCCTTTCCTCCTCCTGTATACTGAGTACCTTGAGGCTTTCTGGTGTGGCCTGTGCTGTGCCTCCTATTTCTGGGACCTGTGAGTGTAATAAACTTGCTTTCCTGAGCCTCTCTTTTCTCTCCTTTGTGGCTGCACCTGACTGACCAAAAAGAAAATAGCACAAAGACCCTACATCATCAAAATTTGTGAGATGCAACCAATGCAGTACTTAGAGGGAAATTAATGGCATTTAATAAGATTAGAAAAGAATGGGCCAGGCTTGGTGCCTGTAGCTCAGTGAGTAGGGTGTTGGCCACATACACCAAAGTTGGTGGGTTGAAGCCTGGCCTAGGCCTGCTAAACAATAATGACAACTGCACCAAACAATAGCTGGGTGTTGTGGCAGGTGCCTGTAGTCCCAGCTACTTGGGAGGCTGAGGCAAGAGAATCACTTAAAACCAAGTTTGAGGTTGCTGTGAGCTGTGATGCCATGACACTCTACCGAGGGTGACATAGTAAGACTCTGTCAAAAAAAAAAAAAAAAAAAAAAAAAAAAATTAAAAGAATATAAAATAAAACCAATTTTTCGTTTTCTGTGTTGTGGGTTTCCATTCCACTCTTCCTTGGTTGCAAATTTAATAATTTTTAAAAAAAAAAAAAAAAAAAAAAAAAAAAAAAGAAAAGAAAAGAAAAGAAAAGAATGGGCCAGGTGTAGGGACTCCTGCCTATAATCCTGGCACTTAAGGCCAAGGCAGGAGGATCACTCCAGCTCAGTAGTTTCAGACTTGTACAAAGGGAGACCCTCTCTCTAAAAAAATAGAAAAATTGACTGTAGTAGCACACCCAGGAGTTTGAGGTTGCTGTGAGCTAGGCTAAGGCCATGCAATTCTAGCTTGGGCAATAAAGAAAGACTCTTACTCAAAGAAATAAATAAAAGAAAGAAAGAAATGATTTCAAATGACTTCAGCTTCTAATTCAAGCAAAGAAGTGCAACTGAGGCTTGCCGCCTGTGGCTCAAGTGGCTAAGGCGCCAGCCATATACACCTAAGGTGGCGGGTTCGAATCCAGCCTGGGCCCGCCAAAACAACAATGATGGCTGCAGCCAAAAAATAGCCAGGCATTGTGGCGGGCACCTGTGGTCCCAGCTACTTGGGAGGCTGAGGCAGGAGACTCACTTGAGCCCAGGAGTTAGAGGTTGCTGTGAGCTGTGATCCCATGGCACTCAGCCCAGGGGGAAAGCTTGAGGCTCTGTCTAAAAAAAAAAAAGTGCAACTGAAACACAAAGCAAAGGAAAAGAGGTAATAAAAACCAAAGCAAAAATCAGTGAGGAAACAAAACAATACAAAAAGCCAATGAAACTGAGAACGGGTTCTCTGCAGAGATCCAGAAATTGAGACAAGACACATATTACCAACGTCAGGAATGAGAGGTGACATTACTACAAATTGTACAGATATTAGAAAGGTGGTATTGCCAGGTACAGTGGCTCATGCCTATAATCCTAGGTCAAGGCAGGAGAATCCTTTGAGCTCAGGAGTTTGAGACCAGCCTGAGCAAGAATGAGACCCCAAATCTATATTAAAAATAGTAAAATTGTCTTGGTGCCACAGCACAGTGGTTATAGCACCAGCCACATACACCAAGGCTGACAGGTTTGAACCTGGCCTGGGCCAGCTAAAACAACAATGACAACTGCAACAAAAAATAGCCAGGCATTGTGGCAGGTACCTGTAGTCCCAGCTACTTGGGAGGCTAAGGCAACAGAATCACTTAAGCCCAAGGGTTGGAGGTTGCTGTGAGCTGTGACACAATGGCACTCTACTGAGGGTGACATAGTGAGACTCTGTCTCTAAATAAATAAATAAATAAATAAATAGAAAAATTAGGCAGGTGTTTTGGTGGGTACCTACATTCTCAGCTACTTGAGAGGCTGAGGCAGAAAATTTCTAGAACCCAGGAGTTGGAGGTTGCTATGAGCTAGGCTGATGCCATGGCACTCTAGCTTGGGCAACAGAATGAGATGCTGCCTCCCCCAAAAAGTATGACTAACAACTCTACCTACATACCCTTCCCCCCAGAAATCATTCTATGAAGAGAACATTACCTTGATAACAAAAAGTAGATGAAGACCTTTGGGGGAAAAGTAGAGACTAATATCCCTCATGAACATAGATGCAAACATTCTTAAAACTTTAGTAAGTTGAATTTAAAAATTCATAAAAAAGATAATACATCATGACTAAGTTGGTTTTATTACAAGACTGCAAGCTTGGTTTAACATTTGACAATCAATTAAATTCAACACAGTGAAAAGCTATGTGGTAATCTCACTAGATAGCAGAGAAAGCATTTGACAAAATTCAAAATTATTTCATGATAAAAATTCTCAAGAAACTAGAAATAGATGAAACTTTTTCAAACCAATATAGGGCATCAGCAAAAAACCTGCTGTTAACCTACATAATATTGGAATACTGAATGCTTTCTCCTAAGGTCAATAATGTGACAGGGATGTCCATTTTCACTGCCTCTGGCATGGTACTGGAGGCCCTTGCCAGTGCACTAAGTAAGGGAAAAAATTTACAGATTGGACATGAAGGAATAAAACTATATTTATAGATGATATGATTATCCAGGCAAAAAATCTCACAGAATCCACAGAAAAGGCTCTTAGAATTAATGAGTTTGACAAGGCTGCAGAATACAATATTGATATATAAAAATCATTGTATTTTTAAGGCCAGCCATCATTGTATTTTTAAGGCTCATGCCTGTAATCCTAACACTTTGGGAGGCCAAGGCAGGTAGATGGCCTGAGCTCAAGAGTTGGAAACCAGCCTGCACAAGAGCAAGGGCCCATCTCTAAAAATAACCAGGCATTGTAGCGGGCATCTGTAGTTCTAGGTAGTTGGGAGGCTGAGCCAAGATGATCACTTCAGCCCAAGAGCTTGAGGTTGCTGTGAGCTATGATGCCAAGGCACTCTACCAAGGGTGACAAAATAAAACTGTTTAAAAAAAATTATTGTATTTTTACATACTTGCAGCAAACATTTGGAAATTGAAACAAAAATACTATTTATAATAGCATCAAAAGTATGAAACGCCATCCCCCAAGTGAAATGCACAGAGATCATTCGACAAAAGATGTCAATTCTGCCTGTCTGTAAATTTAATATATTTTCAAGCAAACTATTTACCATATTTTTCATGGAAATTTACAATCAAATTGTAAAATAAATATCAAAGAATGAGGAAGCATGTCAATGACAATTTACTGGAATGCAGTGGAAACAGAAGAGAAACATTATTGAGAACTTAATAAACTCTTAGAAAAACATTATTGAGAACTTAATCTGACACAAAAGTAGCTGGTTTGGAGAACTTAATCTGACACAAAAGTAGCTGGTTTGGGGGTGTGTGTACAGACCCACACTTCCTCCTATGTCTGTATCCATTCAAATACTGTGTATCTATCATCTCCCCCAGGAGTTCACAGTGGCACCTATGTTCACTGTATCCTTTCTTTTATATTTATGACTTCCTTCTCTGACAAGGAGAAAACTGGCTCCTGGCTCCCATTTGACACAATGTATTTTCTTAATTGCTCCATCCTAGAACACACATAAAGTAGTTTTGTAAGTGTAAATTTGTGTCTCTGTGAAAAAGAAGCCTGCTACCTAGAGTTCAATGTTCAGGGCTGTTTGGGGCTTGTAACCTGAGGGTGCAGGGGCCTAATCCCGAGTTCAAACCTTGCCTAGGTCTTTCAGGCCTCCCTCAGTGTGGTTATGTTATTCATAAGCAATTTGGTTCATTTGGGTTTTTAGTATTAAATTTTAGTGCATATAAGATTTTCTCCATCTTTGTTGATTTTATTTATTTTTCTGTTTTAAATATGAAAAACACTAATATGGATCCAAAATACAGACTATACCAAAAATCATATTCAGAAAAGTGCTTTTCATCCTTATTTACTTTGTCTTTCCACCCATTTTCTAAGTCTCAGTTTATGTTTTATCTTGCCTGTGTTTCTGTTTTGGTCAAATGAGCAGATACATGTGTGATTTCTCATTTTTCTTTCTTTCCTACATTCTTCTCCTCTCTTACACAATAGGTGGTATACAGTAGATAATTTTTTTCATTTTACCTTTCTTATTTACTAAAGAAATTCTGCAAATCATATTAATTCATTGAGGTCTTCTTCATTCTTTGCAGGGGGTCATTGTGCTCATGAATGGACCATAGTTCATTTAATCACTGACATACTGACATATGAGTGGCATTTAGGTGGTTTAAATTCTGCAGTTGCAAACAATGCATCAGTAGTGTGCAAATGGATATTTTTATTCTTCGAAATATATCTTCAGGGTGAATTCCTAGAAGTGAAATTGCTTACTCAAAAGGTAGATGCATATGTAGCTTTGTTAAGTAGCACCATACTACCCTCTCCAAGGGTTATCCTAATTTGCATTTCCTCTAGCAACTATGAGGTACTTATTTATCTACTGCCTCACCATCAGAGCATATTGTTATATTTTTAAAATTTTGCCAGCATTATAGATGAGAAGTGGTATTTTAGTGTACTTTTAATTAGCATTTCTCTTATGAATGAGATTGAAAATCTCTTCATATTCATATATTTGTATGCATATAACATGTGTGTAACTATCTATCTATCTATCTATCTATCTATCTATCTATACCTGAGCTCTAAGAAGTTCAAAGGCTTGCCACCATATACTTACATTGGCAACACTGTACAAACAACTCAGTAAGGTTTCATAACCTCAGTATATCAGTGTCCCATAGCTGTGTTCATGTGGATGTGTGGCACTGTCTTGCTAAGTGGTGTTCATTATTGTTGTGTGATTTTGTGTGCTATCAAGAGAATGTCGGCTCGGCACCTGTGACTCAAGTGGCTAAGGCACCAGCCACATACACCTGAGGTGGCGGGTTTGAATCCAGCCTGGGTCCATCAAACAACAATTACGACTGCAACCAAAAAAATAGTGGGCATTGTGGTGGGCGCCTGTGGTCCCAGCTACTTGGGAGGCTGAGGCAGGAGACTTGCTTGAGCCCAGGAATTGGAGGTTGCTGTGAGCTGTGATGCCACGGCACTCTACCCAGGGGGACATCTTGAGGCTCTGTCTCAAAAAAAGAGAATGTCAGAGCTTGAATTAGAGCAATGAACAAACATTAGTAAATTTCTTGTTAAACTTGGCACCAGTGGAAGTGAACTCAGGGGCATGTTAATCCAAGTTTATGGGGATAATGTCATAAAGGGAAATGGCAGTGTACAAATGGATAAAAATTTTTCCAAGGGGAGAGAAATTGTCACAATGAATAGACTTCAGAGCAGCCAGTAATAAGCAGAACTGACAAAAAACATTGCAAAAATTTGTCAAGTTGTGTGTCAAAATCATTGGTTGACTGTGAGAATAGCAGACCAAGTAAACACAGAGAGACAGGAGAATCTTAACTGAAAATCTCAGCCAACAGCTCATCATGGCTCTTGCATCATGACAACATATCAGCTTACTCACTCGGCACTATCTGTGAGGGAGTTTTTAGCCAGTAAATAAATAACTGTTGGAACACCCTCCCTGCTCACCTGATCTGATCCTCAGTAACTTTTTTCTTTACCAGAAGAAAAAGGAAATAATGAAAGGCAAACATTTTGATGACATTCAAGACATCGATAGTAATAAGACCACAGCTTTGATGGCCATTCTAGAAAAAGAGGTCCAAAATTGCTTTCAAGTGTGGACTAGGCTCTGGCATCCATGCATAGCTTCCAAGGGAGTACTTCAAAGGTGACCATAGTGATACTCAGCAATGAGGTATGTAGCGCTTTTTATAGGATGAGTTTGTAAACTTAATTGTCCAGCCTTGTATATATTTGAATTCCCTGTTCTTACCTTTTGCCAGTTTTCCTACTGGGTTTTAAAATTCTAAGCAGGGCAGTGGCTGTGGCTCAGAGGAGTAAGGCACTGGCCCCATATGCCAGAGGTGGCGGGTTCAAACCCAGACCTGATCAAGAAAAAAAAAAACCATAGTCCTTTGGGCGGCACCTGTGGCTCAAGGAGTAGGGTGCTGGGCCCATATGCTGGAGGTGGCAGGTTCAACCCCAGCCCCAGCCAAAAACTGCAAAAAAAAAAAAAAAAATTCTAAGCAGAGCTCAGACCTATAGTCATAATTCCAAGTATTCAGAAGGCTAAGACAGGAGGATCACTTGCGCCCAGGAGTTCGAAGTGGCAGTGTACTGTGAGCACACCTGTGAATAGCCACAGCACTTCCACCTGGGCAACATAGCCAGACACTGTTCCTAAAAATAAAAAGTAAAATCTTTTGCCCTGAATTTTTAAGTCACTTGTATACTAACATGTTGGCCATTTGTCTGTAATACATGTTGCAAATATTTTTTCCTAGTGTGCTGGTTGTCTTTTTATGTTGTTTATGGGGATATTTGCCATGTAAAGAAGCCCCTGTTTTTTATTTTAATTAAAAAAAATTATAGGCCTTTTTTTAAAAGTTCATTAAGTAAATCTAGACTTTGAGACATAATTAGAATGCCTTTCCCTACACATAGGTTAAAGGGAAATTCTCCTAGTTTTTTCTTCATACATGTTGGTATTTAATTTCCACTAAGATCCCTGATCATTCAGAGTTAATTCTTTTCTTTTCTTTCTTTTTTTTTTCTTTTAGACAGAGTCTTACTATGTCACCCTCTGTAGAGTGCTGTGGCATCACAGCTCATAGCAACCTCAAACTCTTGGGCTTAAGTGATTCTCTTGTCTCAGCCTCCCAAGTAGCTGGGACCACAGGCATCCACCACAACACCCGGCTATTTTTGTTGTTGCTGTTGCAGTTGTCATTGTTGTTTAGCTGGCCTGGGCCCAGGTTCGAACCACCAGCCTTTGTGCATGTGGCTGGTGCTGTAACCACTGTGCTATAGGTGCTGAGCTTTTTTTTTTTTTTTTGAGGTGGAGTCTCACTCTGTCACCCTGGGTAAAGTGCCATGGCATCAGAGTTCACAGCAACCTCAAACTCTTAGGCTGGATGAGCAATCCTCTTGCCTCAGCCTCATAAGTAGCTGGGACTATAGGTGCCCACCACTATGCCTGGCTAGTTTTTCTATTTTTTAGGGTTTTGCTCTTGCTCAGGCTGGTCTTGGACTCCTGAGCTCAAGCAATCCGCCCACCTTGGCCTCCCAGTGTCAGGGTTACAGGCGTAACCCCCCACACCTAGCCTAGAGTTTATTCTTGGATAGGTGTGAGATATGGCTCAATTTCATCTTTTCCCCCAAATGATTAACCAAGTATCCCAGCGTCATTTATTTGAAGGTGCAGTGCATTTTTGCCCTAGTGATTTGAGTTGCTACCTTTATGACATACTGAAGTTCCACGTGTATTTAAAATTATTTCTGATGTTTCTACGGTAGATTTGCCTATTTCTTCAAGTGCTGGCACCACAGTTTTAGTTACGGAGGTTTTTTGTTTTTTGTTTGTTTGTTTTTTGAGACAGAGCCTCAAGCTATCCCCCTGGGTAGAGTACCATGGCATCACAGCTCACAGCAACCTCCAACTCCTGGGCTCAAGCGAGTCTCTTGCCTCAGCCTCCCAAGTAGCTGGGACCACAGGCGCCCGCCACAACGCCCGGCCATTTTTTTTGGTCGCAGCCATCATTGTTGTTTGGCGGCCGGGCTAGGGGTTTGAACCTACCACCGTAGGTGTATGTGACTGGCGCCTTAGCCGCTTGAGCCACAGGCACCGAGCCAGTTACGGAGGTTTTATAGCACATCACGACGTCTGATATGGTTAGTCACTTCTGTAGCTTTTCCTTTTCAGTGTTTCCCTGGCTATTCTTGAATTACGTCTTTATTCTTCCATATGAAGTTTAAGCATAGACTTGTCTAGTTCCATTTTTTAAAAAACCTTTTTGGTATTTTAATGGGGAGACTGCATTAGATTTATAAATTAACTAAGGGAGACCTGACATTTTTATATGTTGAGTCATTCTGTCTAAGAACAAGAAATAGCTTTCCATTTGCTTAAGGCTACTTTTATGTTTTTAAAGTTTTCCTTATGAAACTTTTGCCCACTTACTATTAGATTTATTCCTAAGTACTTTTATCTTCTTTTTTGCTATAAAAGGGTAGGGAACCTGCGGCCTTCTGATACAAGATTGTTTTTTGCTTTTTTTTTTTACTAGTCAAGGGAAGCAGTGGGAGTGGAGAAAGAACCAAGCCATCCGTAACTGGTTGTGATCAATTAGTTGTAAACACCACTACACTGGGACTGCCACAAGATTGTTCTTTTTTAAGCACCAAAGGAGACAAGAAAAGCTTCATCTTTCTCTGCCTCCCCCCCCCAACATTTTTTCCTTTTTTTTGGCCTCACCCCCCCCCCCTTTTTTACGAGACAGTCTCACTATGCCACCCTCAGTAGAGTGTGGTGGTGTCACAGCTCACAGCAACCTCCCACTTTTGTGCTTAAGCCATTCTCTTGCTTTGGCTCTCGAGTAGCTGGGACCACAGGCGCCCGCCATAACGCCTGGCTATTTTTTGGTTGCAGTTGTCATTGTTGTTTATCAGGCCTGGCCAGGTTTGAACCGCCAATCTCAGTATATGTGGCTGGCACTGTAACCACTGTGCTATGGGCGCCGAGCCATGCCTTACCCCTTTTAACAAAAAGATTTATTCTATCAAATTTGGATTCAGTCAAAAGGCCACTCAACAATCCAGAAGGCCATATGTTGCCCCCAGGCTGCAGATTCTCCACCTCTTGGAAGTCTATTGATTTCTATATGATAATTTTACAGCCGACTACCTTAATAAATTGTTAGTTTCAACAGTTTTCTACGGTTTTCTAAGCACATTCATATCATTTGTAAAAACAGAAATTGTTATACTTTTTAAAATCTCATGTGTCTTATTGACTCCTCTTGTCTAACTGCAGGATTATAGAGTATTTGGCTTATATTTCTAGTAGGACGGTGGTTAGTAGTGGGAAGGAGATGGGGGTGATTCAGGACAGGTGGCCCCCAGCCAGCTGAGCGGAGCTGGGCTGGAGGACCCGCTGCCTCCACCGGTGTTGATGCCCCGGCAGCGGGCAGAGAAACCAGTGGGCTGGAGCGTGGACAAGAGGGCGGGAGCTTCCCACCCCCGCAAGGCTCCAGTAGCCAAAGGGGCTGGACAACTGCTGAGGAGACACAGGCGCCTTGGTGTCTCCTTCCCGTTGCACTTATGACTGAATAGGAACCCCCATTTCCTATGCCTAGGTCAATTTCATGTGAGTTTCCTAAACCTCAATTCTGTGAATGGCTGTGTCCATTCATTAATGCGTTTATTCACCTTGCCCCAGTGGATAGGGCCTGTGTCCATTCATCTCCTGGGCCTCACATAGAAGGAACCCAGGTACCTATATATATACCCCTAGATGGAGAGAGAAAACAGAGTTTTTCTCTCTCAACTTGGGTTTTCTCTCCCTACTGGGAACTTTAGTGTTTTTGCATTCTTTTCTGTAAATAAATTCTGTCTTACCCACTGATCTGTGGTCCGCGGATTTATTCTTCAAATCACCCAGACCAAGAACTTAAAACTCCCATATCAGTGGGAAGCGTGGCTTCTTTTTGATCTTAGTGGAAAGTTTCTAGTGCTTCCTATTAAACAAGATGGTAGCTTTTGCACTAGGGGTGTGTGTGCATATATGTGCATGTTAGGAAAGAATATTCATTACTATCTTCTTGAGTGCTTTTTAAAATTTCCCTTTTATCGAAGTATAGTGTACATATAAAATAAACACACCCATCATAAGTGCATAGTTCAATAATTAGCACAAAGTGAACATACCCATATAGCCTCCCACCTTCAGAAACAGAACATGACCAGGATCCCAGAAACTCCCTCTCTGCCCCTTCTCCATCACTATCCCTTCCATTCTTCCTAAATATCAACACTATCCTGACTTAAAACACCGTATACTGTTTTGCTTTTGAAACTTTAAAGAAATGGAGTCATACACAGTGCGTTCTTTCTGTCTGCTTGAATTTCTAAACTACAGTGTCATCATTGTAGTTTTGAAATTCATCCGTGTTTTTGCCGTGGCTCTAGTTTATTCATGTTCATTGCAGGTACAGTATTCCATTGTATGAATACACATGCATTTGTCCATTTGTCAGTGGTTGGGGTTGTTTGCATTTGAGGATTGTTACAGATGCTGCTGCTGGGGACATTCATGCACTGTCATGAGCATGTACGTGTACACATGACCTGCTTCTGTTGGTCATACTACCCAGGACTAGGATGGTTGAGTCATTCGATATGCACACGTTTGCTTGTAGTGGATTATGCCACGCTGGCTTCCAAAGTGGTTTTTATAATTTACATTTCTATCAGGAGGGTCCCATCATTTTTTTTTTTTTTGTTGAGACACAAACTTACTCTCTCACTCAAGCTAGAGTGCCATGGCCTCAGCCTTGCTCACAACAACCTCAAACTCCTGAGCTTAAATGATCCTCCTGACTCTGCCTCCTGAGTAGCTGGGACTACAGGTGCCTGCCACCACATCAGACTAATGTTTCTATTTTTAGTAGAGACAGGTCTTGCTTTGCTCAGACTGGTCTTGAAGTCATGATCTCAAGCAGTCCTCCCAGCTCAGACTCCCAAAGTGCTATGATTATAGTGTGAGCCCAAACACTTGACCTTCTGGAGTGTTTTTTAACAAGAATGGTTGAGGAATGTTGTAAAAGGTTTTTTTCTTCATCTATGAAGATAAACATATACTTTTTCTCTTTAGAGCTGTAAATATGGCGTGTTAGCTCACTTATTAATATTTAATCAATGTTTAACTAGAATAAATCCCACTTGGTTATGTTGTAGCATTTTCATAGTGTAGTGTTGGATTCTGTTAACTAGTATTCTATTTATAACTTTTGCCTCAATATACATAAGTGATATTTGTAATTTTTGTACTGTTTTTTTCAGGTGTAAGTGTCAACACTATACTTTCATAAAAAAGAGTTAATAAGTTTTTCTTCATTTCCAATGCTCTGGAAAAAATTGTCAAGTGCTGTGACTATTTGGTCTTTGAAGCTTTGTTAGAATAACTTTATGGAACCACAAGTCTTTGTTCTTTTTTTATGTGGAAGTCCCTTAATAATTTTCTCTGTTTCTTCCATGGAAATTAATCTGTTTAAACTGTCTATCCCTAAGGGAGGCCATTGTGATAAGTTCTATTTCCCTTGGATATTATACACTTCATATACAATTAATTCAATACTGTATTTTCATACAGGTCTGAAAAGTGATCCCTTAAGATTTCTTAAAATATCTCTCTTTCATTGGTTATTTACATAATATAAATATATTTGATATTATTGAAATTTGATATTGGTATTATTATTTGGTTATTTGATATTTTTTATTTTGTACATTTGTACATTCTCCCTTCTTTCTTTCTTTTTCCTTTTTTTGGAGACAGTGTCTCACTCTGTTGCCCAGCCTAGAGTGCCAGGGCTTCAGCCTACCTCACAGCAACCCCAGACTCCTGGGTTCAAGTGATCCTCCTGCCTCAGCCTTCTGAGTAGCTGGGCCTGCAAGAGTCTGCCACTACTCTCAGCTAATTTTTCTATTTTAAGTAGAGACAGGGTCTCCCTCTTGCTCAGGCTGGTCTCAAACTTCTGACCTCAAAGGATCCTTCCTGCTTCAGCCTCTCAGAGTGCTGTGATTACAGGCATGAACCACTGCTCCTGGCTATCCCTTTTTCTCTTTAGTAAAATAGGTAGTAATTTGTCTATCTTGTTATTTTTTCCCCCAAATTAAAGAATTTGATTTACTAGCTGGATCTATTGTTTTTCAATCCTTTACTTCATTTTTTTTTTTTTTTTGAGACAGAGACAGACTATGTCACCCTCGGTAGAGTGCTGTGGGTCACAACTTACCTCAAACTCTCGGGCTTAAGCAATTCTCTTGCCTCAGCCTTCCAAGTAGTGGGGACTACAGGCACCCGCCACAATGCCTGGCTACTTTTTGGTTGTAATTGTCATTGTTATTTGGCAGGCCTGGGCTGGGTTTGAACCCACCAGCTCCCATGCATGTGGCTGGCGCCCTAGCTGCTGAGGCTAGGCACCCTAGCTGCTACAGGCACCGAGCCCCTTTACCTGATTAATTTCTTTCATTTTTATTTTTTCCTTTCTCTAGCTTTTCTTTTCTTTCTTTTTTTTATTATTGGGGAACCATTGAGGGTGCAGTGAGTCGGGTTACACTGCTTTTGTTTGCTGGGTAAAGTCCCTTTAATAGTAGTGTCCTGCCTGGGTGGTGCCTGTGGCCCAAAGGAGTAGGGCACTGGCCCCATATATAGGAGATGGTGGGTTCAAACCCAGCCCTGGCCAAAAACTGAAAAAAAAAAAAATAGCGTCCTGCCCATAAGAGGTGTGTCACACGCCATGCCCCACACCCCCCTCCCTCCTTTCCTCTCTCTGCTCCCCTTGCCCCCACCAGGTACTAGCATCAATTGTCCTCCTATCAGAATGGAGTACACTGGATTCTTGCTTCTCCATTCTTGTGATGCTTTACTAAGAATGTATTTCAACTTCATCCAAATTAATACAAAAGATGTAAAGTCACCATCATTTTTAGTGGCTGAATAGTATTCCATGGTGTACATATACCACAGCTTGTTAGTCCATTCCTGGATCAGTGGACATTTGGGTTGTTTCCACAATTTGGTGATTGTAAATTGAGCTGCATTAAACAGTCTACTGCAAATATCCTTATGATAAAATGATTTTTTTTTCTTCTAGGTAGATGTCCAGTAATAAGATTGCAGGATCAAATGTGAAGTCTAGTTTCTTTGAGGATTCTCCATCCTTCCAAAAGGGTTATCTTTTCCTCTAGCTTTTAGAACTTTTTCCCTCCTTACTTTGGATTTGATTTCTAGTCTCCTAAGGTGGAAACGTACATTACTGACTTTAGATCTTCCTTCTTTTCTATTGTACACATTCAGTGCTATACATTCCCTGTAAGCACGACTTTTGCTGCATCCCACAATTCTTGATACCTTGCATTTTAATTTCTATTTAGTTTAAAATATAAAATTTCTCTTGAGAATTCTTTGATTCATGAGTTATTTTAAAGTATGTTGTTTAATCCTTCAAGCATTTGGGGGTTATTTTTATGTTACTGACTTCTAATTTAATTCTGTTGACAGCTGACAGCATACTGCTATGGTTTAAATATATCCCCCAAATTTCATGCATTGGAAACTTTGTGTGTGTGTGTGGTATACATTTTTTAATTTATACAGTGGTTTAAGGACTAAACAGCTGTCAATCTCTTCACATTTGTAGAGTTTTTCTTCAACACGAATCCTGTTGTGTACAGGAAACAGTGCCTACTGGAATGAGGCTTTGCCACATTTCACATTGTTACCATTTTTCTCTGCTATGATTTCTCTTATGTTTAATAAGACTGAGGACCACTGAAAACCTTTGCCACATTTTCACATTTGTAACATTTCTCTCCACTATGAATGTTCTTATGCATGCATTGGAAACTTAATCTGCAATGTGACAATATTGAAAGGGAGGGGGCTTTAAGAAATGCTTGCATCAGATAATCCGTTCATGGATTGATAGGTTAATAGATTAATGATCATGGGAGTGGGAGTGATAGGTCCACAAGAAGTGAGAGCAAGCACGGTCTGCCCTGTGTGAGCATGCTAGTCCCCCCGCCCTGTGTGAGCATGCTCAGCGTCCCCCCTGCATGCTAGTCCCCCCTGCCCTGTGTGAGCATGCTCAGCATCCCCTCTGCATGCTCAGGTCCCCCGGCCCAGTGTGAGCATGCTCAGCCCCCCCCAGCGGCGCGCCCCGGCCCGCGGGGACTCCGGGCCGCGGGGGCGGGCGGGGGGCGGGGGGGGGGGGGGGG
>CAUYTI010082857.1:0-39843 GCA_963575145.1 Galago senegalensis
CCCGCCAAACAACAATGACGGCTGCAACCAAAAAATAGCCGGGCATTGTGGTGGGCACCTGTGGTCCCAGCTACTTGGGAGGCTGAGGCAGGAGACTCGCTTGAGCCCAGGAGTTGGAGGTTGCTGTGAGCTGTGAAGCCATAGCACTCTACCCAGGGGGACAGCTTGAGGCTCTGTCTCAAAAAAAAAAAAGAAAAGAAAATTCTTCTTCAACGGGTCATATTTTTTCAGGGACATAGGGTGACTCTCCTCTGTTTTCTGTGCTCTGAAGATTGTAATATATTTCCTTAGCATATGTATCACTGGAGCCCATCACATACGACGTCTTGTACAGGCATGCATGTGTGCACATCACATCTGTGTTACAGGTTTGAGGGCAGAATGTTTGATCCAGAAGCTCACTCTGGCTTTGGCTTTGCCACTGAATGAGTAGTGCTGAAAACAGGTCTTTGTTTTTGTTTTGTTTGTTTTTTTGTTTTGGGGTGGGTTTTTTTGTTGTTTCTGGGCAGGGGCAGGTTTGAACTCACCACCTGTAGTATATGGGCCTGGCACCCTGCTCCTTTGAGCCACAGGCAGTGTCCTGAAAATAGGTTTTATAGATCCCTAGGAAGCCTCAAGACCCTTTCAAGAATTTTGTGAGCTCAAAATTTCATACTAACAGTAAAATATTATTTACATTTATAATTGTGTTGACATTTGTTCTGATGGTGTAAAAGCGATGGTGGGTAAAACCGTTGGTGCCTGGCCAGGCGCAGTGGCTCACGCCTGTAATCCTAGCCAAGGCAGGTAGATTGCTTGAGTTTAGGAATGTAAGACTAGCTAGCAGGAGCAAGAGCAAGACCTTAGTCTCTACTAAAAATAGAAAAACCAGCCAGGCATCATGGTGGGTACCTGTAGTCCTAGCTATATAGGAGAATGAGGCAAGAGAATCGCGTAAGCCCAAGAGTCTCAGATTACTGTGAGCTATAATGCCACAGCACTCTATCCAGGGTAACAGAGTGCGACTCTATCTCAAATAGCATAAACCAGGACAGGAGCAGGCTGCGCCAGCAGTCACTGTGTTCTTCAACACCACACATTTGCAAGAGGGAAGCACAGGGAGTAAGAGCTCATTTCACTTACAATTGTCCTTGAGGAAGCAGTAAAAACTTGCATTTTACTGTCTCTCTCACTCCTTGTGTCCGGTGCTCTTTAATATTCTGTGGGTGAAATGGGGACGATACATCGGCCTCCTCTTCATATCCAGCTTTGATGTTTAGCCCAGGGAGATGCACTTGTGTAGCTGTTTGATTTGCAAGCTGACCTGCTTTTCCCACGGAACACTATTTTTATTTGAAATAGCTGACAAGCAAACTCGGTTATTCAGTTTTGGGCATTTGATAGACATTTTCTCAAAAATGAACAAAGAAAGTCTGTCACTTCCAGGAAAAAAACTGACAGTGTTTGTTCCTAGTAATAAACTTTAAAAATAAATTCAATAAAGTTAAAATTAGAATTCTTTTTATTTTATTTTATTTTTTTGAGACAGAGTCTCACTTTGTCATCCTTAGTAGAGTGCCATAGCGTCATAGCTCACAGCAACCTGAGACTCTTCAGCTCAAGTGATTCTCTTGCCTCACCCTCCCATGTAGCTGAACTACAGGGCCTGCCACAACACCCGGCTATTTTTAGAGATGGGGTGTTTCTCTTACTCAGGCTGGTCTTGAATCTATAAGCTCAGGCACTCCACCTGCCTCGGCCCCCCAGAATGCTGGGATTACAGGTGTGAGCCACTGTGCTGGGCCTTTAAAATTAGAATTCTTGAAAACTTAGGACCACCACCAGGAACTTGAAAGAATCCCAACACTCAAAGGCTTCTCTGACGAGGTTGGTGATGATATTAACAAACATAGTTTTCTTATATTGTGAAATGTGCCACAATGTAGATGACCTAACTCAGAAAACCAATATTTTCTAAATGAACAATGCATAATTTTACAAAATCACATAGGGGCAACAGATCAATTCAAATTACAAAATAGATAAATTAAATTTAAAGTAACAGAGTAGAAAAAGGTCACTGATACGTTTTCAGATTCTACATCGCAACCAACCTATGAAACTACCAAGCTTTGTGAAGCTTTAGTGTAGGACCTAAAAATATCCACAAGTACCTGAAAAGGCTATTAAAACACTCCTGATTTTTCCACCTCCCTATTTCTGTCACGTTGCGTTTTCTTTATACAGTTCAACCAACAAACTGAGTGTAGAACAGGTGAGAATACAACTGTGTTTTATTACTTCAAAAATTAAGGAGATGTATAAAAATGTAAAAAATGACATTCTTCTTGGTAAACTTCCTTTGGTTTGAAAAAATAGTTCCATTTTTAATTTTAAACTCTTACTTATGTTTATGTGTAACAGGTTTATTATTGTTATTTTTAAATGAATTAACAGCTAAATATTTTCATAACTGTTCAGTTTTAATTTCCAATAGAGTACATATTGCTGGATATAATTCACATAAACCAAACCTCTTTGGAACCTTCAGTAACTTTTAGGAGTATAAATTGGTCCTGAAACCAAAAGCGTTTGAGAGCCACCGATATAAAACAAAGTTTGTGTTTCTAGTTTTCTAGGAAACTTGCTTATTGATAAAGGGCACTTGCCTGCTCCCTCCCCGTAAACTAGGGAGCACTAGAGAATCTAGTGATGGATTCCTTTTCTTTTCTTTCTTTTTTTTTTATGGCCAGGGCTGAGTTTGAACCCGTCACCTCTGGCATATGGGGCCTGTGCCCTAGTCCTTTGAGCCACAAGTGCTGCCCTAGTGATGGATTCCTGTCTGGCTCCTTTAAAGATGCAAAGGCCTTCAACATTAATTCCCATTTATTAATTAATTGGATTAATGTTTATTTGTGTTTCATGTATAGATACTGTGTTTGGGCACTGAGGTTAGAACAATGAGCAGTGATGACTGGTCTCACAAGTCTCTATTTTATGCTAGAGAAGAAAATCAATAATCGTATGAATGTTATCAAAGTAACTCTACAGAATCAGCTTCTTTTAACAAGTTTTAATGCACAAACTGTGACTGTAAGAGAGGGGGACTTCCTCTGCTTCTCTTTCTCAGACTTTTGGTTATAGTGAAAACTTGCTCCTTTTAGGACCCAGGCCTAAATGGAACTATAAGGACGAAGCGCAGATCAGTGGTTGCCTGGGCCCTGAGGAGTTGGGAGGAAAATTGGTTCTAAAAAGCCAAGAGGAAACTTTTTACGGTAAGTGACCTATTCGGTATCTACACTGCTGGTTACACAATTTTTGTACAATTTCTAAAATACATCAAAAGAATACTTTAGGCTCTGCGCCTGTAGCTCGCAGTGAGTAGGGTGCCAGTAACATAACACCAAAGCTGGCGGATTCAAGCCTGGCCTGGGCCTGCTAAACAAGGATGACTGCAACCAAAAAATAGCCCAGCCTTGTGGTGGGTGCCTATAGTCCCAGCTACTCAGGAGACTGAGGCAAGAGAATCACTTAAACCCAAGAATTTGAGGTTGTTGTGAGCTGTGATGCCACAGTACTCTACTGAAAACAACATAGTAAGACTGTCTCAAAAAAAAAAAGAACACTTTAATAGGGGGCAAAGCAAGATTGTGGACTAGAAACACCTTACTAGCCACTTGCAGTGAGGCAGGGGAAAGAAATCTCCAGCCACCTCTGGCTGGGGGAACCCACACAGGGACATCACTCTGGGGGCACAGTGAATTAGTGGTGGACCTCAGGAGCCAGCAAGGAGGTTTGGTGCTGAAGAAAACCAACACGGAAGATGAATACTTTGGAATGGGCAGGGACCAGCTACCAGACCACCGGCAGAGGACTGGGGACAAGAAAGGGCTAATGCTCTGTCATTTTTTGGTATTGGGCTAGTCTGCTCACTGGAGCAGCCGTGGAGGGCTTATATGAGGGGGTGGACTCAAACAGTGGTCAGCCGCCAAGATTGAATACCAGGTAGGGTGGATGTCCTATCATCTTGTCTGCTAGCTGGGCGCCACCATTGTGGGAAGCAATGTGGTAGAAATAGTCTGCAGGGTCCTAGTGCACAGCTTGTTCTGGTGCACCTGCTGAGCTTGGACATCCACCCTTGGGGTGAGGTGAGCAGCCCTGGGAATTGTTGCCAAGGGGCACTGTGTGAAGTGCCCCCTAAGGAATCTCACAAGACCTTTAGGACAGCAATCCCACAGGGACTGAATGCTGATGAAGCAACCAGGCCCTGCCTGAGGGCAGCAAAGCCAGGAAGACAGGACCCCATCTCCTCCTCTGCAGCTGGAGAGAGGCTTCGGGTCCTAATTTTTCACAGCAAAATAACAAATGTTCTCTGTCTCCTAACATTACAGTGCCGCCCAGTGTCCAGGGAATATATTGCAGTACAGATAGTTACCTATATATAGTTATAGTTACATATATACATATATATATATATATATATAGTTACATATGTATAACATATATGTGTGTATATATATGTAACTCTATATAGGTAACTATATGTAGTTACACTTGCTATATATATGTGTGTATATATATGTAACTATATATAGTAACTGTATTACATATATACATATGTAACATATGTATTATATATAAATGTAATATATATATTTCTTTGGGGGTTTCTTTTCTTTCTTTTTTTTTTGGTTTGGTTGTATTTTTATTTTCTCATTTTTCCTTTTTCAGTAGTAATATCTCCCCCATTTTCATTATGGCTTTGCAGCCCCTTTCTTGTTTGTTTCTCTCCTTTTATCTCTCTTTTGGTAGAGATTTTCCTACTTTTCTCATCTTTCCCACATAAATTTCTCATACAACAGCTAAGATATCCCTTTTTTCTTTCATTATCTTATATAATTTTATCCTTAATTTTATCTTTTTTTTTTTTTTGAGACAGTCTCATTTTGTCACCCTCGGTAGAGTACTGTGGCATCACAGCTTGCAGCAACCTCAAACTCCTGGGCTCAAGTGATCCTCTTGCCTCAGCCTCCCAAGTAGCTGGGATTATAGGCACCCATCACAATGCCAGGGTATTTTTAGAAATGGGGTGTTGCTCTGGCTCAGGCTGGTCTTGAACCTGTGAGCTCAGGTGATCCACTGCCTTGGCCTTCCAAAGTGCTGTAATTACAGGTGTGAGCCACCATGCCCAGCTTATCTATTTTTATTTTTCTTATTTTCTCTGAGTGCTGGGGGGCTCACAGCATTGGTCTGGCTGGGAGGGGTCACAGCATCAGTCAGGCTCAAGGAGATCACAAGCTCATGGTCTAGGGTTTCCTTCTAGCTTTAGAAAGACTGTATTGGCAGGTCCCCATTGTGATATACTGTTAAATTTTTACCTTTTAGGGGGGGTTCTCTTTCCATATTTAGCAGAGGTGGGGTCTTGGTTTTTCTCAGGCAAATAAGGAGTCATGGACTTCAACGGACCCACCCAACCCAGCCTCCCAAATTCCTGGAGTTGCATCTGTGGCCATTGTACCCTGACAAAACAACAACATTTCTCTGGTCAATCTCTTTCTCTTCTTTTACCTCCTTTCTTTTTTTTTTTTCTTTTTCTTTTTCTTTCTCTCTTTTTTCTCCCTTCTTTTCATTGTGGCCATATACCAAAAGGCCATTTCAATGCCTATATCTCTGAGACAAGGTAACTTAAAGTGAAGGAAGGAGTGAGAAGGAAAAAGTAAGGGAAGGATATGAACAAAAGAAAATACGCATGAGGAATAACCAGCAGAAAAATTCTAGCAAGATAAAAACCCAAAACAGAGCAACCCCACAAGAGACCATGAGACAGTTATCACAGAGGATTCCACCTATAAAGATTTAGTGGATAAATCCAGAAAAAGCATTTGGCAAAATTCAGCATCCTTTCTAACAAGAACACTGAAGAAAACAGGTATAGGGTGGCACATTTCTTAAGCTGATTGACACCGTCTATGACAAACCCACAGCTATTATCATACTGAATAAAACAAAACTGAAAGCTTTCCATTTAGAACTGGAACCAGACAAGGCTGTCCTCTATCACCACTGTTATTCAACATTCTGCTGGAAATTCTAGACAACACAATCAGGCAAGAGAAGGATATAAAAGCATCCAAATGGGGGCAGAGGAGGTGAAACTCTTGCTCTTTGCTGATAACATGATCTTATATAGAGAGAACCCCAGAGATTCAATCATAAGACTCCTGGACATGATCAAGAAATACAGTAACGTCTCAGGGTATAAAATCAATGTCCACAAATCAGTGGCCTTTATATATGCCAACAACAGCCAAGTTGAGAAGCTAACCAAAGACACAATTCCCTTCACAGTAGCTTCAAAGAAAATAAGCTATCTAGGAATATATCTAACAGCAGAAGTGAAGAAAAGAGAATTATGAAACCCTAAGAAAAGTACTAGCCAAGGACATTACAATGGAAGACCACATCATGCTCCTGGGTGGAAAGAACCAACACTGTTAAAATGTCTATACTTCCCAAAGCAATCTTTAGATTCAATGCCATCCCCATTGAAATACCAGCATCATACTTTGAAGAACTGGGGAAAAATAGTTCTTCATTGCCTATGGAACCAGAAAAAAACCTGTATAGGCAAGGGAATTCTTAGTAATAAAAACAAAGCTGGAGGCATCACCCTACCAGCCTTCAGGGTGTAATACAAGTCCACAGTGATAAAAACGGCACAGTATGGCCCCCCAAATAGAGACATAGATATTTGGAATTGAATAGAAAACCAAGAGATGAAATTAGTCTCTAGTTGCCATCTGATCTTTGATAACCAAACAAAAGCTTACAGTGGGGAAAAGAATCCCTATTCAACAAATGGTGTTGGGAGAACTATATAACCACATGTAAAACACTGAAACTGGACCCACACCTTCCACCACTTACAAAAATTTTTTCAGAATGGATAAAATATTTAAATCTAAGACATAGAATGATAAGAATCTTAGAAGAACGTGTGAGAAATACTCCTGATGATGTTGGACTGGGAAAGACTTTATGAAGACTTCAGGGGCAATTGCAACAATAACAAAAATAAACAAATGGGACTTACTTAAACTGAAAAGCTTCTGCACAGCTAAGGAGACATCAAAGCAAATAGACAATGTTCAGAATGGGAAAACATATTTGCATATCATGAATCTAACAAAGGTTTGAGAACTAGGCTCTACAGAGAAATTAATCAACAAAAAAAAGACCCAACAATCCCATCTGTCACTGGGCAAGAGACATGAGCAGAACTTTCCCTGAGGAAGACAGATATTTATATGTAATAAACATGAAAAAATGCTTATCATTCCTAATCATCAGAAAAATGCAAATCAAAACCACCCTGAGATATCACTTAACCCCAATAAGATTAGCCCACACCACAAAGCCCCAAAGCTACAGACGCTAGAGCATGGTTTTGGAGAGGGGAACACTTTTACACTGTTGGTGGGACTGCAAATGCATGTAGCCTCTTTGGAAAGAAGTATGGAGAATCCTCAAAAAACTCAAATTGGACGTCCCATTTGATCCTGCAATCCCACTACTAGGCATCCACCCAGAACAAAAAATATAATTCTATCATAAGGACATTTGCACTAGACTTTATAAGGTATGATCCCATTTACATCTGAACAATTCAGAATAGACAAATCCATAGAGACACAAAGTAGATTAGTGGTTGCCTAGGGCAGAGAAGTTTGGGAGGAAATGGGGAATGATCACTAATGGGTACAGAGTTTCTTTTTTGAATGATGAAAATATCCTACACTTGACTGTGGCAATGGTTACAACTCTGAATATACTTAAAACCATTGAATTGTACACATTAAATGAATGGGTTCTATGGTGTATGAATTATTTCTTTCTTTTTTTTTTTGAGCCAGAGTCTCTTTGTCACCCTCCGTAGAGTGCTGTGGTGTCACAGCTCACAGCAACCTTTGGTTTCAACCACCAAACCACCTGCCTCTCTCTAACCCTCCCTATGGCTCGGAAGCTGCTTCAGTCTGAGATCACTTCTTATACTGAGGTTTGGTTGCATGGACATTTGGGGGCAAGTCCAAAGCCAGGTCAGCTATCCTCCCCCTGGCCCTCATGTTGGAGGCTTATCTCTGTCTTATCCTGGCCTCTCTCTAAGACCCCGGGATGTCTCATCAAAAGCTGCATGAGTTGGCTCGGTGCCTGTGGCTCAAGTGGCTAAGGCGCCAGCCACATACACCTAAGGTGGCAGGTTCGAATCCCCAGCCCAGGCCCGCCAAACAACAATGACGGCTGCAACCAAAAAATGGCCAGGCGTTGTGGCGGGCGCCTGTGGTCCCAGCTACTCAGGAGGCTGAGGCAGGAGACTCGCTTGAGCCCAGGAGTTGGAGGTTGCTATGAGCTGTGATGCCATGGCACTCTACCCAGGGGGATAGCTTGAGGCTCCGTCTAAAATAAAATAAAAAGCTGCATGAGTTAAAAAAAGAAACATCACTTCCTTCATAGCTCTGCCAAGACATGGATTAAAATGCAAAGCAGAACCAAAGTATCTGAGAACCATGTTATGATTCTGTTGTGTTTGACTATGATGGGATGACTGAAGCATGGAGTGGGTATTCAAATGTTCATTAAATAAACATTTTGAATGTGTTAAATTTGTCTTTTCTTCACTTAAAAGAGTTAACTCTGCTTTCCAAAAAGACCTCTTAGGATTGAAAAAGCAGTGCCCATGAGCTGACATCGATTAGCTTGAAGGACAATGAAAAGCTCTTGCATATGGTGGTTTTCTCTATAAAAATTCTGGTCTTGGCTCGGTGCCTGTCGCTCAAGTGGCTAAGGTGCCAGCCACATACACCTAAGGTGGCAGGTTCGAATCTAGCCCAGGCCGCCAAACAACAATGATGGCTGCAACCAAAAGATAGCTGGGCACTGTGGCGGGCGCCTGTAGTCCCAGCTACTTGGGAGGGGGAGGCAGGAGACTCACTTGAGCCCAGGAGTTAGAGGTTGCTGTGAGATGTGATGTCACAGCACTCTACCCAGGGGGACAGCTTGAGGTTCTGTCTCAAAAAAAAAAAAAAGAAAAGAAAAACTCTGGTCTTGCTAGGAAGGCAGCAGAATGTGTTACACACAACAGGGGGACATACAAATGACACTGCAGTGACCCAAAACATAGACAAGCCTGACCAACAGGAAGAGGCATCTGCTCTCAGTGTGGTCGGAGGACCTGGCTCTCTTTTTGCCCATTAGGACCTGTGGGGCAGAAAAGTTGTCTGATGTAGTGGGAGTTCTCCAGGCAGCTCTAGCTTTAACCAGCTGTGTAATTTTTTCCATTGCTGGAGACTTAGTTGCTCAAGGGGATAAAGTAAGATTTTTTTTCTGGGGTCCTTACCAATTTTTATCTTCTAGAAATGAACTAGAGGTCGGCCTCCAATAACCTGGAAGCCAATAGTATTTCCTCTCCGACTTGATCTCTGTCTAGGCTTAAGTTTTCTTGAAATAAAAGTACCTACAGTCATTCCTTCTTATACCAGGGGTTATCAATTGGTTCCATGACCCAGACATATGCCAGAATCCACACAAAAAAGAGTTTTGTGCCTCACTGGAGGGTGACAGGAGAAGAGAAAAACTTAAGATTCAGGAGGCGTTCAGCCCCTCCTATGTAAAGATTCGTAAGAAACCTTTTTTCTGAGCTATCAGGCCAGGATGACGGGTATTAGTAGCTCAGGGTTCCACGCTGAAGTTCCAAAACTGAACTAAGATTTTCCCCTCTGTCGCTCAACCCTTGCAGCCCATTTTGTTCATTTATTGCCAACTATAAATTTCATGATCGGTGGGTCCCTACTTGCTTCCTGGCTTGGCTCTTTGGGTACTAATCCCAGGTTCCTACTCATCACAGGACTCATCCCTGGGATCTACCAGCTGGGCCCTTACCCTGGTCCCCCAAGTGATTATTACATTTGAGGCTCCCTGGGATATTATTGTTCCTGCCACTCCTCTTTGATGCTAAAAAGACCTTGAATCCCGGAGCCGGTGGATCCTGGGACTACACTGCAGACAATTCCTCAGTATTTCCCCATCTGGAGAAACACCAGGTGCCAGTGTGCACCATCTCGGCTTGCCTGACTAGGTGGACTGTCCCAGCCCTAGGAGAGGAAGAACAACACAGCCACATAGCGCACCACACTACATTATATTCCAGGCAAAAAATTCCTCCATCTCCTCAACGTCCCTGCTCCTTTCTGTGTGTCCCTTCTGTACTCACTTGACCCCCTTACCTGCCTTCTCATAACCTCTCCTTGTGCAGGACTGATTCAGCCCCTCAGGACCCACTCCAATTTGCCTTTTTAGTCCCCACAATCCTGCATAATTCAGTCTTTCAGAATCCCCTTGTTTTAACTCCCAAGGCAGGAAATAATGATCACCTCTACCTGGGCAGGGCCTTTCAGGCCAGTCTGTGGACAGGCTGCTTTGTGTGCTCCTGTCATTAGAGCTCAGTGTGCAAGTCACGTGAAACAGCAGTCCATGGAGGCGGCAGAGGCCACGAGTGGGGAGGGCAGCATGTACCTATGACTATTCACTGAATAACGCTCAGACGCCAGCGCTATACTGGGGATTACTCCTAAAATTACCTTATTTAGTCCTCAAAGCAACCCTAATAGGTGGGTGTTATTTTCATCACATTATAAGTTAGAAAAGAAGATTCAGAAAGATTAGCTTATCCAAGATTACACAGCTGGTGAAGCTACACAACAACCTCAAGGAATCTGGCTTCATACCTAATACCTTTGGCCTTCCTTGGTCAACCCATACAAGGTTAGATGACAAGAATCCCGTTTCCCTTTTAAGGTACCAACGCTGGTAACTTACAAAAACCCAGAGTATTTGCTGGTTCCAAGGTGAGCACAAAACATACCACTCAGACATCTGCTGAGCACCTGCTAGAGGCCAGGCACTGTGATGGGTGTCAATGGAACACAAAGGACAGTCAAGACCACAAAGTTACAACCAAGTATGGGGAACAGGTAAACCACTACAAAGCAAGGCAGGGTGGAGTGAGTGCCCTGAAGATGGGTGTATATAACAAGCAAATGCCACTGTACAGCAACAAAAGAAGTTTCTATGAAAAGGTAACTTTCAAGCTGAGCTTTAAAGCATGGGCTGGCTCCATGTTGTTTGAGGTTGGGCAGGAGTCAAAACAGCCTAGATCAGTGGTTCTCAACCTTCCTAATGCCACGGCCCTTTAATACAGTTCCTGTGGGTCACGACCCACAGGATGAGAACCGCTGGCCTAGGTAATAGCACAGTCTGGACATACATGGGGGTAGAAAGATGTCTGAAGTTTGACGGATTCGGTGACTAGAAGACAGAGGTTAGAAGATGGAGCTGGACTAATAGCTGGGCCCCAGGGAGAACAGTGTGGGCAGTATTCCATGGGTGTCAATGTGTTTCGAACAGAGGAACACGGCAACCAGAACTTTCACAAGGTTGGTTTTTTTTTTGGCTGGGGCTGGGTTTGAACCCACCACTTCCACCATATGGGGTCAGTACCCTATTCCTTTGTGCCACAGGTGCTGCCCAAGGCAACCAGAACTTTCTATGAGTCTGTTACTTGTGGTTTTTTTTTTTTGAGATAGAATATCACTATGTCACCTTTGGTAGAACATGGTTGTGTCACAGCTCACAGCAACCTCAAACTCCTGGGCTTAAGTGATTCTCTTGCCTCAGCCTCCCAAGTAGCTGGGACTACAGGCACCCACCACAACACCCAGCTATTTTTTTTTGTTGTTGTTCTTTAGCAGGCCTGGGCCAGGCTTGAAGCCACCAGCCCTCAAACAACATGGAGCCAGTTCATGTTTTAAAGTCCAGGGCATGTGGCTGGTGCTCTAACCACTGACCTGTGGACACTGAGCCCATGACCTGTATTTTGAAAGACACTAGCTTGTTGAGGTAGAAACCAAGGTAAGAGAAAATCTCTGGGTTGTTACTGCAGTAAGACAGATCAGAGACAATTGAGGGCTAATTTTTTATTTTGTGCAGAGAGGTCTCATTACGTTGTTCAGACTGGTTTCAAACTCCTGGACTCAAGTGATAGGGCTACCTCAGACTCTCCAAGTATTAGGATTACTGGTGTAATCCACTGCACCCAGGCTTTTCTTTTTTTGAAGAATATATTTTGGCAGGTAACATACTGTGTAAAAGAACAATTAATACAGCATATGCGTATTTCAGAATGCTCATTTCATCATGCAGCCAGGCAGAGGAGCAGGCCTGCAGGAGGAGCGCGGTCAGAGCAGAACCGTCCTGAGGAGGAGCAAGCAGTGAGGAAAGCGAAGAAAGACGAGAACATTCCAATGGAGACGGGGAGACACACCTCCAAGAAACGACAGAGAGCCAACAGAATGCTGAAGAAGGCACATTAGCTCCTGATGACCAGGAAACTGGGCAGGAGGGGGTCGACGGGATGGCACAGGAAGAAACCAGTGACAGCAACGCCAGTGCAGAGAGCACCAGCGCCACAGTGCAGGAGCCACCAAAAGATCCCACGCCACAGACGAGACTGAAGAGTGAATGCTGCCTTGGTGTATGTGTTCCAAATGCTTTTTAAAGTGAAAAGAAACCAACCAGCATTCTGAAATATGAAAAAAGCATTGATGATTAAAATTTGACACACCAATCACAATACAGTCAACATGGGATTACCTGCTTTTCTTTGAGAGCGTCTCACTATGTTACCCTGGGTAGAGTACTGTGGTGTTACAGCTCACAGCAACCTCAAACTCTTGGGCTTAAGTGATTCTTTTGGCTCAGCCTCCCAAGTAGCTGGGACTACAGGCGCCCACCATAATGCTGTCATTATTACTTAGCAGGCTCAGGGTGGGCTCCAAACGGCAAGCCTCAGTGTATGTGGCTGGTGCCCTAGCCACTGAGCTACTGGTGCCACCCTTATGATTTACATAATTTATTATGTTTATGTAATTATAATTTACATGAACTCATTAGAAAAATTCACTAATAATCTACCAAAAGAATACTTAGCTGTGATGTTAAATATAGAATAGTTTTGAGATAAAAGTAATACTTTTGTTTTATATGAGTAAAAAGTTTTCAAGATACAGTTCAATTAAATCATTTTCTCAGAGGCAGCCAAGTCAGGTCAGTGATCTGAAAGGACATAGACAAGATCAAAGTGGCTGCCTGGAAGTAATTAGGGGATTCATTTTCTAAACATCATTATTTCCTCTGATCTTCACACTGGTGACATCTACTTTGATGGATTGGATCAACTCTGATAACAAAGTCCCAAACAATTAAAAGGAACCAACTTATGTATCAAATAAATGGCAATTGATGTTCTGAGAAACTGAAAAAGTTTTGATCAAATGTAAATGAATGTGAAAAGAAGTCCCGTAAGTCTGTGTGTATATATGACACTTTAATTTTGGAAACACGTGTACATACACATGTTTAGCTCATCATTTAAAAAGCTGCCCAATGTCTTTCCTCCATTGTGCCTCCTGTTACACTCTGGGGAGAACACTGACACTCCCCTATATACGTAAGGTAAACAGATTAAGTTTTTATCCAGAAACCCCCAGCACAGTAGGCGACTTTTTATTTCCCATATCTTGATAATGCCTGTCCTTTTCGCTCTTACTTCTTCGACGTCTCATAAACACTGAAGCTTGTGACAAATTAGGAAAGTGCTCATTTCCTCCTTGATGGAGTATACTGAAGACAAAAGGGAGCAAAGTCTTTTCACGTTAATTTAGCAAAGCCATTTTATGCCAACGTTGTTACAACACAAAATAGACAATATACAATGAACAATTACAGAGTGATTTCAAAACAACTATACTACTTCAATTAACAAAATATTTCTCTATAAAAAATATGTCCAAAAGGAAGTTTTTTATTCACTTCATTTAATATCAAGTTTATAACAACAGCCATAATAGATGCAAAGACAGAAAATTATCTACCTTAAAAATCTGTATTCTCCAAAGGTACATACATACTCTACTTGGATTACTCAAGGTTTAAGATTCCTAGACAACATGGGATTTGGGGGCTATTTAACTCAATATACTCAAAGAAACAGCCAAATCCCTGAAGTCTCATGATTTTGCTAACTAAGGGCCCTTAACAAAGTTAAAAGATGTCATGGGGTTCATCACTGAACAAACACCCTAAGGGGTATATTAAGATGGTGCTGCTCAAATTATTTGAATTCAAGAAACTCAGGTTGCAGGTAGGTATCTTCTAATTCTCTGAAGAATGACTTCAGAAGAGCTTTTGCATAGGTGCAATTACTGTTTCATGGCCTCGCTGGAGTCAGAACTGAAGGAGTGACTCCAACACAGAGATGAATTTCTCCTCTTTAAAGGAACAGCAAAAGCAGGGGAAAAAAAGAGAAAAGCAAAGCCTGTAGAGCTGTAGCACAGACCTCAATACAGACAGCAGTTGTATCAGCTGTCCTAAATATTTCCCAACAGGCCCTTGAAGTGTCTGACCTACAGCAGAGAATAGATCAGTGGTTCTCAACCTTCCTAATGCCGCAACCCTTAAATACGGTTCCTCGTGTTGTGGTGGTCCTCAACCATAAAATTATAGCAATGAAAATAATTTTGTGGTTGGGGGTCACCACAACACGAGGAACTGTATTAAAGGGTCGCAGCATTAGGAAGGTTGAGAATTGCTGGTATGGACAGTGTAAGTTCTAGAATCTGGTCCACGGACCTGAATTAACTTAGCTCTGAGACCTTTCACCAAACAGTCTCTATGGCTGTCTCTCACTAAGATTTTAAGCCATAACTAGACCGGCCAGGCATGTCCCTCTGTTAACAGTTTATTCTAGATGGGAGATTTAAAACTGTAAATGCTTAGGTTCTACCTGAAAATTCTAATTTTATCTAATTGGTAATCTAGTCAATGTAATTTTTTTTTTTTTGAGACAGAGTTTCACTTCGTCACCCTCGGTAGAGTGCCATGGAGTCTTTAGCTCACAGCAACCTCCAACTCTTGGGTTCAAGCAATTCTCTTGCCTCAGCCTCCCAAGTAGCTGGGACTATAGGTGCCTGCCACAATGCCCAGCTATTTTTAGAGAGGAGGTCTCACTGTGGCTCAGGCTGGTCTTAAACCTGTGAGCTCAGGCAATCTTCTTGCCTCAGCCTCCCAACTGGTCAATGTATTTTTTAACTCCTTAGATTATGTGGTATGTGTAATAGACATCAGGGTTGAAAAGCAGTGACAAAAAGGTTCATGGATTACATCGGCCTCTCCAGACTAGGAGTGGAGTTGCCATCTCTACAGACTTTGGGGGAGTCGACCATCTCTTCACTTGTTAAATGAGATGTTCAGGAATGTAAGAGGCAATAATCTAGCATTGCTCCCAGTTCCCGCTATCACTTGGAGCGGTTAAACTGCGTCAGTAAGGACAAAATAGGTGGTTTCCAAGGATGGTGACATCCAACCTGTGTTTGGGTCCCCACTACATCCTGGAGCTGCACCAATGAAAGGAACACTCATTGAGCTAAAGAATTCTGGAGAGGGGAAGAGCTTGAGAACAGTGTGGAAAGGTATGGCAAAGTAAGGCTGTGTGTGATATTGGGCATGAAGATGCCACAGAAATTCTGAGTCCTATCTCCAGAAACTCACGTATTGTAAGTAACAAGATAATTAACACCTTGGAAGTACATTTTTCCATGATGGTCAATTATACACTGAGAACTTCCTTTTAAGCTTTGCCCCAAAGGGCCCTAGCACATTCTTCTACCTCTGCAATAGAGGTAGAGAATCAGAAAGCCTTAACTTTAGCTCCAACTCTGCCAACAATTAGCTATATGTAACTGAGGACAGAAAACCTTTCATTAGTCTCAAAGCCAAAGCAAATTCTCTGTCAGCTAGCTTTTCCAAGTACAGTGAAGAGATTTGTACCAGGAATACTTTGATGAGCATATTTTAAGTGTCATCTCATAGCAGAGGATTGTCAAGTGGTCAAACTTACTGACCTATACCAGCTTCACAAGAAAGTATTTGGTATTTGGTTTTACCATGCCTTTTGATATTTACCTCTGATTGGGCCACATCTGATGTTAAAAGAACTTAAAAAAAAATAAAACTATCTAGTTTCTCCATTCTATCCCCTGCTATGACCTTTCTTATTATTGGTAAAGAATTAAATTTCTACTATCAAATCCAGCCCTAGTCTAGCTGCCTAATTGAATGGACAGAGAGAAAATCATGACCAAGTTCACATAGCTGTTCACATGTTGGGCAAAGCACTGAAGATGGACAGTCCTGCCTACCTAACCTGAAAGCCCTCATTCATTCGCCAAAGGTTAGGATCAAGTTAATCAATGAAGTAGATGGAAGGAGATAAGCACGCAGTGAGAAAAACTTTTGTGATAATACCTGTTTGGCTATATAAATGCAGCTGTCATAACCATAAGGGGCAAAAAAGGACAGGGAAATAGTGTAATTCTATCTCCTGATACCTTGATCTGTCCTTGGAAATAAATCATGCCAGGATAACTGTGTTACTTCTTATAGAACTGATGATCACAAATGGGGCAAAGGCAGGACTAGGCATTTGGTTCCGTTTTTTTTTTTTTTTTTTTTGAGACAGAGTCTCACTATGTTGCCCTTGGTAGAGTGCTGTGGAGTCACAGCTCACAGCAACCTCTAACTCTTGGGCTTAAGCGATTCTCTTGCCTCAGTCTCCCAAGTAGCTGGGACTACAGGCACCTGCCACAATGCCCAGCTATTTTTTTGTTCCAGTTGTCATTGTTGTTTAGCTGGCCTGGGCCAGGTTTGAACCTGCCAGTCTGGGTGTACGTGGCCGGTGCCCTATCCACTGAGCTACAGGCACCGCCTAGGTATTTGTTTCTTGAAAATCCTTTTGTGCCTGCCAATCTTAGAAATAAATGCTTTCACTGATCCGCTTTCCTCTTTCCATGTAATGATTACAAAGGAACAAAATATACTTAATTAGAGAAATGCCTCAGGTAGGTGGGCAAGCACTGGGAATGAGGTGACGATCTGCCCAGGAAGACCTACAGTGAGTGTTATTAACCAGGTAGCTAATTTCTAATCTTGGTCAAAAAGGACCATCCCCTAAGTTTATATAATTTTAGGTGCTAGCATCTTAATGGAAGGACAGTTGAGACTAATGAAACCTGACACTTAGTTCTGAAAGTCTTTAAGTGACCATTCCTAAACTGAGCTTGTTTTTCCAACTGTAAAATGGAAGGGCAACCTTAATTTTCTCAGCAGCTCAGATGAAATACTATGAAGGTTGAATAATATGGCACAAAATAAGAAGTGCTGTCCAAAGGAAGACAGTAGGAAATATGCGGAAATTTCTAAATTCCATGAAATTTAGATTTTTTTATACTATGTCAAGGTGTGTTTCGGAGAAATCACTTTTCTATAAATAATCATATTAAGTATATATTGGAGAGGCACAGTGGCTCACACCTGTAATCCTAGCACTCTGGGAGGCCAAGGCGGGGGGGATAATTGACCTCAGGAGTTCTCGACCAGCCTGAGCAAGAGCAAAAAGCCCATCTCTACTAAAAATAGGAAAAATTAGCTGGGTCTTGTGGCGGGAGTCTGTACTCTCAGCTATTCGACAGAATCACATGAACTCAGGAGTTTGAGGATGCTGTGAGCTATGAGACCACGGCACTCTAGGGCAACAGAGACTCTGTCTCAAAAAAAAAAAAAAAGAAGAAAAAAGAAGCACATACTAAGGACTGTGTAAAAAGGTCTTTAAAACTGACCCCCCCAAAAAGTAAAAAAAAATGACAAGTATCAGGAAAACACCAAATTAAACAATATATAACAAGTGTTTTTTATCTTCAAAATTCTTCATAGCTTTAAATACCATGTATACCATGAATCTCCCAGATGGAAGTACAAGGTAACAGCAGTTTTGCAAACTCATTTACATGACCATCCTACCCTTTCACATGGACCATCTCAGAGAAGCAGTATTCCATAGGACCTACGTCAGGGAAAAACATTCTTACTACTTCAACTTTTCCTAGATCCCTGTTTGCTTGAATACAAAAATCACAGGACGTTTTGGCTAGAAATTGTTTTGTATAAACGTAAATGTGTACTGATATACGTGGCAGGGATTTTATAGGTTGTCTATTTTAGCTCTAAAGTAACAATGCCTATAAATCTGTGAAGATCAGATCACTAGCACAGCCTCCTTCCAGAAAGCCATTATGTGTACCTCCTCATCAGGACAGAGCATGTACCCTTCAAGGTTTGTAGAAGTCAAGTATTCCTCTGTCTGTTCAATGGACAGAAGCCCTTCCCTTGCCGATCCAGCCATTTTCTCATCCTTTGGACCAGCCAAAATTAAAAGATGACCTCTGCCATGCATCATTTTTTTTGTTTAAATACTGAATTCCAAACAAAATTTTACATCTGATTAATAGAGGCAGCAACCTGAGATGCAACTGGTAAGAGAAAACTATGGTAAGGTTCTTTGCTAAAATATCGAGAGAAACAGCTACAGAATTTAAGTCTATCACTGTCTATTTTTATAGTTCTTATGGGAATGTTATAAAAGATCTGTTAGAAAGTGGTGGGATTGGCAACAAGTACTACACTGGTTCCTGAATCCTCTCTTAGAGCTGGCAGAAAGGACTACAAGGTTTGGCAAATACACTTCACAGAGCAAGACTGGTCACAGACCTCTGAGCATCAGGTAATAAATCTGTCTACAGATTAGGTCTAGGAGTTCATTTTACAGCTCTTTCCTAGATGATGTAAGCATGCTTCCTTTCCCATTTGTAAACCGTAGACATGCATCACGGCTTCTGTGATCTCACCACTCCTCCTCCGACCAGCTAATAAGAGATTAACACTTTCCTCTTGAACTCTATCTGCACTGTTTTGCTGACGGTCTCTTGTGAGGAAAGAATAGAAACTTTCTGCGCAAGGCTGTGTAAGCTAGACGACCAGGAGGATACAGCTCCTTAGAAATGACCAAGCTGACAAGGAGTAACAGAGCATCTATGTGGGACACTGAGAGTGTTTTAAGATGACTCACAGAAATTTGAGAATACTCATAGTTTCTTCTTCCTGTGGCTGTGATACCATAAAATTCTAAAGGGCTTCAACAAATTCCTGGTGCTTTTCCAACTTTAGGCAGCTTACATTGTATAGCCCCACTGTCTTGCAAAAGTAACTGAAACAACCCACCTGTGCCTTTATCTGGTATGTTCATCTCTTTCTCACCCTTTGGAGAAATCTGACTACTTATAAAGAAAACTCAGATTCTCCAGAAGGTAATATACACAGTAAAGCACGCTGTTAAATAAGGAGTGTTTCTAACAGCTCTTAGAAACTGGCAGGAGACAGGGCGCACTGCTACCCCTCAACTCACCCACCTTCACACATCTTCGCAGACAGAGATATCAATACCAACAGTGAGTTCACAGACACATAGTGAGGCAAAGGCAAAAGCGAAAGCAACAAGAGTCTGAGTGTGGGCGCCGCGTTCCATTATTTACCCGTACAAACTCTTCAGTCCCTTCTTGTTATCCCCAACTCAGATCTTAAGTGTAGATTTTTGCTGTAGAGAACTCAGATGTGATGCAGCTGCTCCAGTAATTCTTTTCACAGTACTGCATGTCATTAATGGGGATGATTTCTAATCAATTTAAACTGCACACAGTACTTTGATACAACAAGAAATTTATTACTCCCACTCAGTTGTTCCTGGGGGCTTTGATGTTAAGTCATACATAATTCGAGAAATACCAGGAATCTTCTTAATCTCAGTGACCATCTTTAACACCACCTGTAATAAAAAGAAAAATGACTTATACAAGAGCCAGATCCAGTGCATGCATGACAGTCCTAGAGGGCTTACACTTGCAATTCGCAATTAAAATGCGCTCTCTTCGCTGCTGTCGTCCATGCGTATAGGATGGTCTCTGACTAATCTCACATAGTGAACTTATTCTCCTCTATAATAGTGTATCAGTGACTTATACTACTCAAAAGTGTGATCCACAAACAAGTGCTAGTTTGCAAGTTTTATTTTTTTACTGGTCCACCAAAAGCGCTTAAGAACACTTATAGCAATTTGCCATTGTGGCAGCATCCAAACGTAAATTTTATTTGTTGAAGCCAACGCTTTGCAAATTATCTGTGGCTTACACATGCAACTTCGAGGCCACCAAGTTGGGATACAATGCACTGTAATAATTACTGTCAAGTCACAAGAGGAGAAAATGACCTGGTCACTTGATTGGCCAGAGACATGGCAAATTTAAGCCTAAGGGAAAACAAACTCTAAGCCACATCCCCCAATCCAGCTACCTAGCGAGAAGAAAGCAGTGGCTCAAACTAACAAAGTCCCATTTTGATTTTCTTTTGCTAATATACACCATAAATAGCTCCTTTGGAACATTCTGGTAGAGGTATAAAAAAAAGAGAAAGGTGATCAAAAATCAAACTGGTCACTTCTTGGGTATAGGGCACACCTATAAGAGGGACTCTACCTAACAAATTAAAATTAATAAAATAAATAAAATAAAATAGGTATTTGTAGTATACCATTACACTAGGCAATCCTTGAGTGCCTGATTATAATTATAATGCCACCAAATCTCATCCTTATTTCTAACAAACTCTTCGTTCCTAGGGTTTTTTCTGGGGAATACTATTTATATAAGTAGAGGCTGGCAGGATTAGATAAAATTACGGCTTATAATCAGTTACTCTCTACATAGGAATCAGACGTTTAGAGGGTCTATTACATTTAAGGCCTTCTTCAGCTACAGTAAGCCTGCCTTATGAATAGAAAACCAATCCCAGAAATATCAACATTGCATAGCCTATTCCATTTGCCATATTATAAAATCTAAGAAGTACTGAAAATGTACATCAGAAAAGGAATATATATGGAATATATAAATTACCTCTACAGGGATCTCATTGCCAGGAGTTGCAGGGATTCCAGTCATGAAATCACTAGTAATAAAGGTTCGAATAACCACAGATCTCTGGCACGAAGGCTGCTTCTGAAGTGGGTCCCGATCAAAATGTAATGGTGTCAAAATCACCGGCATCTGACTGATTTTCCCAGCATACCCTAGGGAAAGGAACATGTAGAGCCAATCACCACACTATGGAGAAGCACACTAATCAGTCAAGCAAGTCCTTCTAGACAATATCTAAAATGACACACACACACACACACACACACACACACACACAGAGCTATTCCCACACATGGTACGTGGACTCGACCACAAATACAAATGATACAATTTCATCAATGCAGTAATGACATCGAGATGTGCTATCAACAGAATCAATTGTCATGCATCCTGGTAGTTATAGTCTATACTGAACAATGATTTAGCAAACACTGACTCATTTTTCCTAGGGAAATATAGGGTTGGGTTCCTCCAAGCCTCCGGTTGCAATATTTTCATCAACAAATCAATAGATAAGACATAACATTATTTTATGTGCATGTCTATTTAAAGATGCCTTACTTAGTATTTACTTTAGATGAACCACACTGAACTCAAGACCAATGGTACTGTAACTCACACCTGAATATAACTTATCTCACAGATTTTCTCCAAAAGATATAGCACAGCTTTCTTGTGCTAGGTAACTCAGCACTTCAGCACTATGTTTGAGGGCCATAAATTAAAATAGCAAAATCACCAACAAAAGGCATAAAAATGCAAGAAATATGACACCTGGTACATCACGGAAGGACACTTGTTTACAATACAAGAGCACAAACAAGGCAGAGAGTCATTTTGTTCAAATTCATCTGAGAACAGCTAAATCAAATCTTTTGCTACTCTGCACATTTCCACAAATGGCCACAAAGGTGAATAAATCTTATTTAGAAGGCAATGTTATAGAACCATGCATGGAATTAAATAACAAAAACAAAAGCATCTCAAAAACCAAAAGCCCCATCTTCCTACTAGAAATATTAATGCCAAGCTCCTAAAGCTAGTTACAGCATGCAGTGATAAAAAAGAAAAAAGCAACTTACCAGACTCCCTGAGAATGTTATGGGCCTCAAAATCAGCTTGGCGTAAAGTACTGAGCACTCCTGTTGTCAAGAAAGTGGGAGTGACATCTGTAGGGGGTTCTTTAACAGGTGGACCAAACACATAGACAACTCTAGAAGGAAAGGTGTAAAAATTATAAAGAAAATACATTTTAGAATGAGAAGCAAGAAATGTAGGATGATGACATCATTTCCATCTTTCCATTTATTTCTAGGCCCTTCTCCTGCCCACTTGAACTCCCCAATGAGTAGGATAGGATGTAAGATTACAGGAAGGCCTAAGTTCTAAGTACCTCCCTCAAAGTGCATTCTCTATAATACCAGCATCTTAGAATATCTGAAGATACGTGATTATTACAACCTTTCTTTTCACCTTATGTATTGAATTGAAGAATTTTCCCCCAAATTCATGTCCACCCAGAATGTGTGGGTAGAACAAGAGCTTTGCAGATATAATCAAGTTAAAATAAAAGTATACTGGATTAGGGGTGAGCTCTAACTCAATGACTGATGTTCTTCCTAGAATAGAAAATCTGGAAACAGACACACATAACAGACATCCATGTGGACATGAAGACAGAGACTGGAGTTATACTGTCACAAGCTAAGGATGACCAGCCACCACCAGACACTAAAGATCCAAGGAAGATTCCTCCCTTAGAGCCTTGAGAGAGAGCACAGCCCGGCCAACACCCTGATTTAAGATTTCTGGCCTCCTAAACTATAAAGAATATATTGCTCATTACTTTTTCTCCTCTTTAAGAAACAGTGATCCTAAAAATTCTCATTTACAATTTACTAAAAGACCACTGAAATGTGACGTGGTATCCTACTACTGCCTTCCTAAACAGATGACTTGCTACTACTCTGAGGAAACGTATGTTTGAAAGGCGTTGATGATACAATGGTCATCAGACAATTATAATCTTGCCCCTGGTTTGAAGGAATGTGTTTCACAACCTTCACCCAGAAAACAAGGAGGTAGGCAGAGATATAAATGCCATCTAGCTACCTCTTGTTACTCCAACTTCAGCCAGTAGACAACTGTCCCTTTTCTTTAGCCTGTATCTTTGCTAAGAAAATAACTTTCCCCTAGTGACTATCATGGTGAAGTTTAATAAAGTTTTTTTTCCCTTAATATGTAATTGGGAGTAAAATACACAAAAGAAAACACCATTCAGAGCAAAATCGCCACTACCACCAATATTGCTTCCTTTTCAATGTACTGTACCAGAGGCTTTTGTCTCATGTATGGAAAGTACACCATACCTCTTCTAAATGATAGTCTGGCTCAGCGCCTGTAGCTCAGTGGTTAGGGCACTGGCCACACACACCATGGCTGGTGGGTTCAAACCTGGCCCAGGCCTGCTAAACATAATGTCAACTACAACAACAACAAGAAGAACAACAAAAATAGCCAGGCGTTGTGGCGGGCACCTGCAGTCCCAGCTACTTGGAGGCTGAGGCAAGAGAATCGCTTAACCCAAAAGTTTGAGGTTGCTGTGAGCTGTGATACTACAGCACTCTACCGAGGGTGACATAGTGAGACTCTGTCTCAATAAAATAAATAAATAATACATTCCTTAGAGCTCATAAATGATAGGAAAATAAGTGATTAGTTAGGAGAATGCCATGAACCTGCTCTTTTTACCTTCTCATTTCTTACTTATAGGAATAATCACAGTATACAGGACAGATAGGTGGCCATTCAGACTGCCTAGAATGGTAAAACAAGACTAGTTCCTTCCTGTACAAAGATTCTCTCATCCAAATTAGAGGGGGAAATGGCATTAACGGAAAAATATTTTTTTAATTCCAATTCCTAAATAGGACCCTGACAAAAAACTCTGCAAGTCCACAATTCTTTTAAGGGACTGCAAGATCCCTATTTAAAAATTTAGGTTTTTTGTTTGCTGGTTATTAGGTTTTTTCTTTTTTGAGGAGAGAATTAGAGCTAAGGAAGGAGAGAGTAATGGGGACAAAAGAGAAATCAGCATATAAAAGGATAAAGTTTGAACAAGAGTGAGTGTCCTTTGGCAAAAGAAAAAAAGGATACTGTGAAATAAAAGATAAATTAACTATATAGTAACAGCAGTGGAGTTAGACTCAGGAAAAGGAAACGTTCTATTTTGGAATTAGCATTCCTCAGAAAATGAACTATGAAAGATTGTTCCAAACAAGATAATCATCTCCATTCAAAACAGGCAACTAGAACTTACCATTATGTAAGATACTAATAGTGGCTTTTGTCCAATATATTAAACTTCTGTATTTGAAGGCCTTCAGGTCATCTGAGTAAGCCTTTCATGGGGGTGTTTCCATTAGTAAAAATCTGGCTTCCCTGTGACTCCTCATGTCTAACTATGCAGACTCTGCTAGGTTAATACTTAACTGGTAGCTTTCTAATTTCTTTAGCAACTAAGTAAAAGGAAGCCTCAAGTAATTCTTTTTGGTTAACTAACATCCAGAGAGGGTAAACAACTGTGAAATAAGAACAACTAGCAGTCTGGCACAAAACGAGTGAGACTTCTGAGCTGTATATGGGGCGATGCAATTGAGTACTAGAAATACAGAATCAACTGTTGATCGAGCCAACATAAACAATTAATCTGCAAATCAAAGGAAAATTAAACCTAAAAGTACAAATTACATATATATTTTTTTCTTTTCTTTCTTTTTTTTTTGAGACAGAGTCTCGGTCTGTCATGCTGGATACAGTGCCATGGGACATAGCTCACAGCAACCTCCAACGCTTGGGCTCCAGTGATCCTGTTGCCTCAGCCTCCCGAGTAGTTGGAACGACAGATATCCACTACAATGCCCAGATAGTTTTTCTATTTTTAATAGAGATGAGGGTCTTACGATTATTCAGGCTGCCCTAGAACTCTTGAGCTCAGGCTATCCACCCACCTCGGCCTCCCAGGGGGCCAGGATTATAGGCATGAGTCACCATGCCTGGCACAAATTAATACATTTTAATGCAGCTAATTTAATGATATCTGGCATATGCTAATTTCATTTCTTTGATTTTTCTTGGGATTCCTATTAAGTATTCACCCAGTCTCTATTTGTAATTCTATACCTGTCCATATTTTCTCAATCCTTCTGGAAAAAAATATGTTACCATAAAACCAATAACTATAGTATAAGCTGCTAATTCGGAGGACATGTTTTACAGCTGCTTTTAATATTTTACAATAAAATAAAAATCCTTTTTATTTCTCCTTAAACAATTTGTTAAAAACAGATGATTACATTAAATGTGCTTAGCTGTCGCTATCCACATATCTGAACTACAAAGAGGCGACCAATACACAGACTACTCTGTAAATTTTGTAATGAATTATTTTGTGAATAAAGGTACATTTAGCTACAATTTCCCTTTTCCCCCTATGTATGGCAACTTTAGGGATGACTTTTAGGACACCCCGTATAAATACAGCCAGTCACTCTTATCTACTACGACTACTACATCTACACTCTGGTCTTTCATCAATAGAAAAGACCTTAAAAAACACATCTTCCATCTACTCATACCCCTGCCCTGCATCCCACAGAAATTACCTGTTAATGTTGTGACACATGCGAGGTATGAGCCTCGCAAGAAAAATAAGAGACTCCCAGTCAGGTTCATCTTTAGAGGAAATTCCACACACATAACTGTAGGAACGACGGTCACCCTGAAAATACAAATACAATTGATGATTTTTAATAGTTTTATACAATTCAAAAGATATGCTGAAAAATACTTTGCACATGGTGATGCTATTAATAGCAATGTGGGCTTTTTGGAAAAAAAAAAACAAGAATATATTGATGCAGAGCTTCACTGAGTAGGGTGCCAGCCCCATCTACCAAGGGTGGTAGATTCAAACCCAGCCCTGGCCAAACTGCAACAGAAAAACAGCTGGGCACTGTGGCGCCTACAGACCCAGCTAGTCGGGAGGCTGAGGCAAGAGGACTGCCTAAGTCCAAGAGCTGAAGGTTGATGTGAGCTGTGATGCCACAGCACACTACCGAGAGCCATGTCTCTTAAAAGAAAAAAAAAAGAATATATTGTTTGAATAAAAGCATATATTAAATGCTTCTCTAATGATATATGTAAATTGCAAATTAAATTCTACCCTAATTGGTTCACAAAGCACTGTGGTAATCTCAAGAATTTGTTCAATATATATCAAATGTCTATTTGGATCGCATGTACCTGCCTAAATCTTTGATAAGCAGCATATTTAATCTGAAAGACAAGATCTGCCCCTTTTCCTATGTGAATAAGAATTCTTAAGTAGGAGACAAACAACTCATAAACATTTACTTATCAATTTGTTTAAACATGAGCTTAGGCCAGTTGCTGTGGCTCATGCCTATAATCCCACCACTCTGAGAGGCCACTCTGGTGAACTGCTTGAGCTCAGGAGTTGGAGACCAACCTGAGCAAGAGCAAGAGCTTGTCTCGAAAAATAGCTGGGCATTGTGGTGGGTACCCCTGGGCCCAGCTACTCGGGAGTCTGAGGTAAGAGAATCACTTGAGCCCAAACATTTGAGGTTGCTGTGAGCTATGACGCCACAGCACTCAACCCCAGAGCAACTGAAACACTGTCTCAAAAAATAAATAGGCTGAGTGTGGTGGCTCATGGCTATAATCCCAGCAGTCTGGGAAGCAGAGGTGAGTGGATTACTTGCGCTCAAGAGATTGAGACCAGCTTGAGCAATAGCAAGACCATAATTTCTACTAAAAATAGGAAACTTAGCCAAGTGTTGTGCTAGGCACCTATAGTCCCAGCTATTTGGGAGTCTGAGGCAAGACAATTACTGGAGCCCAAGAGTTTTGATGTTGCCGTGAGCTATAAAGCCACAGGACTCTACCCATGCCAACAGAGTGAGACTCTGTCTCAAAAAAATGAAAAATAAAAACAAGTAAACAAAACTTATAATAATTAATTCTCTGTCTTTGTCATATTGAATCTAGATGATTTGCTTTACCCCCCCCAAAAAAAATTTTTTTAAAAAGGAATTTACAAAAGTAACATTCATTAGGTAACTACTTAATGCCCAAAATGTCATGTACTGAGAATATGAAAGTTCAAAGTATTTGATAGCACCTATAGAAGTTTAAAAAGCATTTGATGGTATGTTAATTTGACAGAATCTATAAAATTTTAAAATATACATGCTCTATAATCCAAAACATAATCCTCTGTAAATATAGGAGCAACTACTGAAATGCCTAAATTAAAAAAAAAAAAACAAAAAAACTAAAACTGGCTCAGTGCCCATAACTCAGCGGTTAGGGCGCTGACCACATACACCGACTGGGGCTGGCAGGTTCCAAACCAGTCCGGGTCTGGCAAACACTATCAACTACAACAAAAAAATAGCCGGGTGTTGTGACGGGCACCTGTAGTCACAGCTATTGAAGGCTGAGGCAAGAGAATCACTTGAGCCCAGGTGTTTGAGGTTGCTGTGAGCTGTGTCACCACAGCATTCTACCTAGGGCAACAGCTTGAGACTCTATCTCAAAAAAAAAAAATTAATTAATTAAATAAAATAAAAACTGAAAACAATTTAAATGCCCATTGGTAAAACAACAGTTAAATAAATTGCAGTGTATGTGGAATAGGAGGCAATAGTTGAGAATAACCTACTTGTGAAGGCATGGTAAATAAGTTCATGATGTTCAGTTAAAAGAAAAAAGTTTATGAATAATGAGTTATCTATAATCCCCTCTTTTCTTTTTAAGATAAATGTTTCTGTAAAGATACAAACCTTAAGTAGAAAGTACAATAAGGATAATTTTTTCATGTATTTTGATTTTAAGTGTATTTTACCTTGGTATATAGGGAATAAACTACACTGCTATACTAACCATGAATTATTTTTTATCTGGGCACAGATCTCAGCTTCAAAGGCCTGAAGGACTAAGTTAGGTATCTAATACCAAAAGAAACTTTTATTTTGGTGGGAAGAGTAGTCAAACCTGATTAAGTTGATTTTCAAAAAAGAAATAACTCAGCTCCATGCCTGTAGCTTAGTGGCCAGGGTGTCGGCCACATACGCTGGAGTTGGCAGGTTCAAGCACAGCCTGGGCCTACCAAACAACAATGACAACTACAGCTAAAAAATAGCTGGGTGTTATGGGGGGGCGCCTGTAGTACCAGCTGCTTGGGAGGCTGAGGCATGAGAATCACTTGAACCTAAGAGTTGGAGGTTGCTGTTAGCTGTGCACTAACATAGTGAAACTCTGTCTCAAAAACAAACAAACAAACAAACAAAAACTCATCTAAGAAACTACACTACTTGAAATATCTATTTATCTATACACTAGTATCTATAACACTTCTCTAAAAAGGAGAATAAAGAACTAGTCCAACTCAATTCCCAGTCCAGCAGAAGTTAGCATAAAAGGTAGCAGTGCTCTATCACAGATCTATCTAGGACCACAGAAACTCTGAGAATTAACCTGTCTATACCTCTATTTTTACATAGCAGGGTTAATATCTGCCTATAAATATCACAGCAAATTTCACAATAAATTTGTATGACAAATCAGATGACCTATAAACCACTGAAAAAAATTTCTACAATTCTAAGAAAGGTTATTTCAATACTAATTTTAAAACAATATAAGCAGCTCTTCTCCCTTTTTTATTAGAGGGATAAAAATGGGAAAAAGCTAGCTTTAGCATTTCCAGGAACTAAAATATTTTAGCTCAATTTAAAAGTAACAATGAATTTTACATTTAAACTGTCAGATTCATGTATAAAATAAATGTGCCTATTAAGTTTTGAATAATCTCTATAACAGTATTAATTTCTTTCTACACATAATTCTATAAGAGGACATTAAGGATATTATTAACATATTAACCCAATAAATAGCCCAATTACCATTTTGAACTAAATTACTGACACCTTTCCTACTTTTCATTTAACCACAAACTCTAAACAGAAACTTTCTCCCATACACTCCCAAACTTCTGTTCTCTCAGGAACTCATTTGAGGATCATATAAATAAAGGAAAAAATAATAAAAATAATTTTAGAAATAACATTTTTGAGAATTTTATTATTCTCACATGCTTTTCTAATTAGAAAGGCAAAATAATAAACACAAAAAACATTAGTTGTACATCATCACAGTTAAGGGAGAGAGACGGCATGTTGAAAGGCAGAGAACACTCCTTTAGGGGATCAGCAAGCTGAGAACAAGACCTAAAGGAGGCTCAGGTCCCATAGCTCAGTGGATAGGGCGTCGGCCACAGACACTGGGGCTGGCAGGTTCCAGACACCCAGGCCTGTCAAACAACAATGACAAGTGCAACAAAGAAATAGCCGGGCACTGTGGCAGGTGCCTGTAGTCCTAGCTACTTGGGAGGGTGAGGCAAGACAATCACTTAAGCCCAAGAGTTTGAGGTTGCTGTGAACCGTGACACCACAGCTCCCTACTGAAGGCAACACAGTGAGACTGTATCAAAACAAAAAAAAAAAAGGAAAAAGACCTAAAGGGGTAACACATTCATCTGGAGGCTTTACTACAGCTAAAGAGTTCTAAAGCCACAGTATATGTCACACCTAGAAGGATAAATGAGGACACGACCTCTTGATACCTGCCCACAAGGCAGAGAAGCCAGCCAGCCAATGGTTCTTCTAATTTTTTACTTTTGGTTAGCACTGACAGATGTTCCAAAACTACAAAATCTCAGCCCGAAAATGTAGTTCTGCCAACTATTAACTCCATATATATTGTACAGAATATTGCCTTTTTACTTTTTTAAACTTGGTACATATACTTTCATATTTTATCTACCTAATTCTACTTCAACACTGGTGCAAAGAGCAAACTTCAGAAAATTATGACATAGTTCAATAAATTCACACAACTCACCTGTACACCTACAGTTTTAATTGGCAGCAAAAAGGCATTCAGTGAATGCAGACTCGTAATTTGCATCAGTTTCTCCTGATCCTCTTCTGTCGTGCAGGCTTTGACCCTTTGTAAGAGGGTGTGTGGCTAAGAAAACCAATAGGACATTTTTTCAAGTTTCAGGAAACAAGGTTTTCACTCTTCTGGTACTACTAACTCACATATCTACACTTAATGGTTTATAGCAGATCATATTTAGTATCCCCTTTGCGTGCTGCACTATGCCAAAAATTCATTCCAGAGGACTAAGGCTATGAAGAAGTTAAATGCCAGGATAAAAAAATGTGATTGGATTTACCTACAGGGCTCTAATTCCCTGTCACCAGCAAGTTACACACCATACCTGATCAAAAGTTATCTCTAATATTTACTGCTACAAAGTCACGTTTGTGACCTACATGGCAGTTAACTGTATAGTTAATTATTTTCTCTTGAGTACTCTGAAGTCTTACATTTACAGTTAACAGTCTTTCCTTTGTAGGTAATTGATCTTTACCCTTCAGCTGCTTTGTCTTTAGCAGTCAGTAAATTTCACTGAGATACACAGATTCCCTATTCGTCTATCCTGCTTATGAGGTATTATTATGTTTCCTGAATCTGAAGCATCGTATCTTTCACCAGAGGGGAGGCATTAATGTATTTTTGTCCATTATCTCCTTCTGGACATATATTAGCACTGACCTTCTCATTCTATTTTAACCTCCTCTATTCTTATTTATGATTTGTACTGAATTCTACATAATTTCTAAACATCCATCTATGAGTTCACTAATTCTTCCCTTATCTGCTTTTAGTTTCAGTAATTATTTTCATTTCTAGAACTTAGATTCATTTTCAAATCTACCTGTTTTTAGTAGTCTCTTATACCCCATTCTTATCATCAATGGCATCTTTTATTTCTAATTACTTTATATATTGTTAATTCCAGTATCCTAAGTCTTTGACTCTCATTCATGGCACCTTATTTCTGTATGCCTCTTCTATCTTTTTTTTGTAAGCTTATATTTGTTAGAATTCTATCTATTGAAATTCTTTGACACCTGGTTAAAGATAGTCCAAAGAGAATACTGATTCCTGGAGACATTATCAGTCAAGGTCCACTTTAAATTCTTAGCTTACAGTTTTTAGACCACACAGATTACCTAAATTAAGGTTTCAAATCTGCAGAAACACTTGGAGAATTTTCCGTTCATCTTCAACTCGAAACTATAGTGTTGCTCAGAGTGAAGATTTCTGACTCAGTTCCCAGCCCTGTCTGGACCCAAACACTGTATGAATGGAACTGTTAAAACCCAAACCCTCAACCACAAGGGATTAGTAGCTGCCTTCACTCTGGCTTCTTTAAGTGATGCATCTAATACACTCCTGACGCAAAGGACTTCCTTTACCTTCTTGGAATACATATGAAAGAGTGTTTTAAAATACATTATTCTCCCATTTTTAGGGATTCAGAATACCCAGTCTCATTTGGCTGGAAAGAGAAATCTGCATCCAAGATTTGCATCCAAATGACTTTCTTCACAGTCATTTCATAAGTTTTATTAATGTGAATTTTTAAATAATAAAATTCATTACAAATATTAGAGTACAAGAACCCATTTAATTCCTTATAATTAGTTGTGTCAAATTATTACCTTTTTAACACTTGCAGAAAAATCAGCTACTATTTTCAAAATATTATTGGTTTCAGGAAAGTCCTTACATATATAAGGTTCTTCAGCACATATTACTCTGATTGCCAGGCCAGGACCTAAAGAGTAAAAATAGTATTTAATATAAATGTTATATTTAATATAAAAATACCACTAGTTTCAAAATATAAAATCTTTTTTTTTCTTTGAGACAGTGTCTCACTTTGTCTCCCTTGGTAGACTGCCATAGCTCACAGCAACCTCAAACTCTTGGGCTAAAGCAATTCTCTTGTCTCAGTCTCCCGAGGAGCCAAGACTGTACAGGCACCACCACAACACCCAGCAATTTTTAGAAATGAGGTCTCGCTCTGGTTCAGGCTGGTCTTGAACTCCTGAACTCAAGCAATCAGCCTGCGTTGGTTTCCCAGAGTGCTAGGATTATAGGCATAAGCCAATGCGTCCAGCCTACAAAACATAAAATCTTTCCAAAATTAAAATCCACCTGCCATTAAGTTCTTTAAAGTACTTAATTTCAAATATAGCTATTAGTGTCCTTTCAACTCATTTTTTAGAATTCTTAAGTTTTCTCCATACTAATGATTTCTATAGCCTTTTTAACTCTCCTGTAAATATCTGTAATTCTGAATATATGTACCAATCTATTTAAAAATTTTTATTAAAAGTCTAAGCATGATAACTCCTGCCTGTAATTCCACATCTTTGATAGATCAAGGAAAATTACTTGAGGCCAGGAAGACTAGTTTGTGCAATACCACAAGACTCAACTCCACAAAAAGTAAAATGAAACTGGCCAGCTGTGATGGCTCAGCTACCTGGGAAGCTGAACAGGGGGATCACTTGAACCCAGGAGTTTAAAGGTGCAGTGAGCCTGGGTATCAGTGGAAGACTCTGTTTCTTAAAATGTACAAAAATTTACATATAGGTGAAGAAAACATAATGAACTACCTTACAGCCATCATCCAGCTTCAACTATCAAAATAATTTTAAGAACAGTAGTATGTTGCTAACATATTTCAAATAATGAGTATTTAATTCCAAAAAATGTGAACTTATATTTCCATTTTACCAAATATTTAGAAGTTGATAAAAAACAAAGGTATACATGGATCTAATATAAATTGCATTCTGTTGCTTTACTACCATAGAAGACATCACTTGAGATGTCTGATAAAGCAAAACCTCAGCCATGTCTATTCCTCGTTTTTAGAAAAGTGTATTTAAGATAAGCAGTTATGGGCTCAGAGCCTGTGGCTCAAGTGGCTAAGGTGCCAGCCACATACATCTAAGGTGGCGGGTTTGAATCCAGCCCTGACCCGCCAAACAACAATGACGGCTACAACCAAAAATGGCCGGGTGTTGTGGTGGGGCGCCTGTGGTCCCAGCTACTTGGGAGGCTGAGGCAGGAGACTCGCTTGAGCCCAGGAGTTGGAGGTTGCTATGAGCTGTGAAGCCACGGCACTCTACCCAGGGGGATAACTTGAGGCTCTGTCTCAAAAAAAAAAAAAAAAGGATAAGCAGTTATTTAAAAAAGTAAAACCCCTTCGCCTATAAAATCTTACGTAACATAAAACCCAACATATTCAATACGGACTTTTAAAATATTGAGTCTAGGCTCAGCGCCCGTAGCACAGTGGTTACAGTGCCAGCCACATACACTGAGGCTGGTGGGTTCAAACCTGGCTCGGGCCAGCTGAACAATAATAACAACTGCAACTAAAAACAGCCGGGCTTTGTGGAAGGGGCTTGTAGTCCCAGCTACTTGGGAGGCTGAAGCAAGAGAATCGCTTACACCCAAGAGTTTGAGGTTGCTGTGAGCTGTGACGCCAGGGCTCTCTACCAAGGGCACCATAGTGAGACCTGTATCAAGAAAAAAAAATTGAGTCTTGCTGAAATAAAGACCAAGGACACATGTTAGAAACGAAAGATCTTAAATTACTAGATCTGATTACTAGGTTTGATAACAAGTACTAATCACCACATAGGCAATATAAGAGTATAAACTCTAAAATAAAGATTACTGGGAGGAGGTCGGCATATGGTGGCTCACGCCTGTAATCCCAGCACTCTGGGAGGTAGAGGCAAGATGAGGCCATGAGTTCAAGATCAACTTAAAAAAGAGGGAGACCTACAAAAAAGCCAGAAATATTAGCTAGCCGTAGAGGCACATATCTGTGGTCCCAGCTGGTCCAGAGGATAAGGCAGGAGGATCACCTGAGCTCAAGAGTTTGAGGTTGCATTAAGCTAAGATGATGACACTGTAACTCTAGCTGGGGATGACAGAGCCACACTCTTGTCTTAAAAAAAAAAAAAAAAATTCCTGGGGTTATAATCCTGGACTCTATACTTTCTAATATTCTAATTGTACATAACTGTACAACTTTTGGCAAAATAGCTTCTGTGTTCCTTAGTTTCTTCATTGGTAAAACAGAACAATACTGATTCCTATCGCGAGGATCAAATAAGATTGTATGTTGAAAGTATCAGCTGAGTCCTGAGCATATAACAAATACTTAAGAAATGTTAGGTATTATGTTTTTAAATTTAGTTATTAGCTCATTCTTCCCAAATCATCACCTAATCTCAATTATAGAGAGTTTAAAAACAGGCACCAGACTTACCCATGTGCAGCTAGTAACAAAAATGAATTAAGACATTCAGTTCTAAATTTAAATTATCACTTCTAAATAAGTTTTTTCTATGACAGCAAATGACTTTTTAAATTGAGTATTTTTTTTTCCTCTCTTCTTTTTTTTAGAGACAGCGTCTTACTTTATTGCCCTCGGTAGAGAACTGTGGCATCACAGCTCACAACAACCTCCAGCTCCTGGGCTTAGGCGATTCTCTTGCCTCAGCCTCCCGAGTAGCTGGGACTACAGGTGCCCGCCACAAATAATTGAGTATTTTTTATTTATTCACAAATCAGTTACATAAACCATTGTGGAAAGAATTCTCTGCACATGAAAGAAGTGGTGCGTCCATTCAAAGAAGTCAAACACAGAAGAAAGATTTTAAAAAACCAAGTTTTAACCCTTACTTCTTCCTTGGAATGCATCATGGTACAGCACAAAGAAGATATAAATCCTGGCTCCACCACTAAGAATTATGTGGCCATGTTATTAAAATATCTCTATGCCTCACTGGGGCAGTGCCTCTCAAAGGAGTAGGGTGCTGGCCCCATATGCTGGAGGTGGCAGGTTCAAACCCAGCCCTGGCCCCCCCAAAAAAAAAAAAAAAAAAATCTCTACGCCTTGCTTTTCACACGCCCAAGGATCATGTGACGCTTAAATACAAACACAATGGAAATGAGTATTTAATGAAGAAAATATAAAGGAACACATTTTTAAATTTGACTGGACCATTCTCCCCTATTCATATTGTCCATTCTCTCATTTTATACATTCCACAACAACTAATTATTTCACAGTTGAATGAATTAATTTTTCTTTAGGTCTAAAGACAAAATTCAATTTTTACCTGGAAATGGATGCCTGGAAACCAAATCTTCTGGAAGTCCAAGTTCTCTGCCTAAAATTCTCACTTCATCTTTATGAAAATCTTTCAGAGGTTCTATTACTTTTCCCTACATAAAAAAAAGGCTCATCAAGACAAAGGACATGGACAACAAAGGGCACCAAATTATTATTTTCCTATTGTCATGTTTCTTACTACATAAATTTAAAAATTTATCTTTAAAAATACATCTTTTAAAGTACTTCCTACTGTGTGCTTAAAAAGAATTAGATGACTATTTTAGTGGTATTCTTATTTCTCCACATTTTAAACATAAACCTTCTAAATATAGGCCGAGCACAGAGGCTCACACCTGCAATCCCAGCACTTGGGAGGCAGAGGTATGTGGATTGCCTGAGCTCACAGGTTCGAGACTAGCCTCAGCCAGAGCGAGACTCTGCCTCTAAAAATAGCTGGGTGTTGCAGCAGGCTCCTGTAGTCCCAGCTACTTGGGAGGCTGAGGCAAGAGAATTGCTTAAGCCCAGGAATTTGAGGTTGCTATGAGCTATGATACCATGGCATTCTACCGAAGGTGACATAGTAAGTCAACCCACTATCTTTGATCCAGTTCTCACCAGGAAACATAAGGCAATTGGAAAATATGGTATTATTGCTTCAAAATTTTAACTCTCTAAATCAGTGGTTTTCAACCTGTGGGTTGCGACCCCTTTGGGGGTCAAATGACCCTTTCACAGAGGTGACGTCACCTAAGACCATCCTGTACATCAGATATTTACATTACAATTTATAACAGTAGCAAAATTACAATTACGAAGCAGCTCAACAAAAATAATTTTAGGGTTGGGGGTCATCACAACATGAGGAACTGTATTAAAGGGTCACAGCATTAGGAAGGTTGAGAACCACTGTTCTAAATGGTATCAAGAAAGTGAAAAGACAACAAATAAAAGAGGAGAAAATATTCACAAATGATATTGATAAAAGATTTCTAACAATATATGAAGAACACTTACAACTCAATAACAAAAAGATAAAGAAGCAGGCTTGGCTCTAGCTCACGCGGCTAAGGCAGCAGCCACATACACCAGAGCTGGTGGGTCTGAATCCAGCCTGGGCCTGCCAAACGATGACGACTACAACCAAAAAATTAGCCAGGCATTGTGGTAGGTGCCTGTACTCCCAGCTACTTGGGAAGATGAGGCAAAAGAATCACTTAAGCCCAGGAATTGGAGGTTGCTGTGAGCTGTGATGCCACAGTACTCTACCCAAGGCAACAGCTTGAGGCTCTGTCTCAAAAAAAAATAAATAAATAAAGACAAACAAGCCAATTAAAAATGACTAAAGCATACAAATAGACATTTCTCTAAGATACACAAATGGCCAATAAGCAAATGAAAAGATGCTCAACACCACTAGCTATTAGCGAAATGCAAAGCAAAACCACAAAGAGATAGACTATTTCACATCCACTAGGCTAACTAAAATCAAAAGACACAGATAATTCAACACACAACAACAACAACAACAAACAGAAGGGTGGCTGGGAGTGGAGGGAGTAAAGGAGAGTTGTTTAATGAGCATACAGTTTCAGTTTTGCAATATGAAAATGTTCTCTCAATCTGTTTTCACAACAATATGAATATAACTAACATTCCTGAACTGTATACTTAAAAATGGTTAAGATGGTAAATTTATGTATTTTTTAGCACAATTAAAACAAGTCTTGGTAAAAACGTGAAAAAACTGAAACCCTCACACAGTGCTGGTGGGAATGTAAAACAGTATACAGTTATTTTGGTAACACTCTGGCAGTTCTTCAAAATGTTAAACAGAAAGTTACTGTAAGACCTAGCAATTCTACTCCTAGATATATACCAGAAGAAATAAAAACACATCCAAGAAAACTTGTAGCCGATATTCACAGCATTACTTACAATAATCACGAAGTAGAAACCCAAATGTCTACCAACCAATCAATGGATAACTAAAATGTGGTATATCATTTGGCAATAATAAGGTATGAAGTTCTGATAAATGCTACACTGTGGAAGAACCTTGAAAAGCATGATCATAGGTAAAAGAAGCCAGTCATAAAAACACCACTTATTATATGATGCTATTTATATGCAATCTCCAGAATAAGTAAATCAATAGAGACAAAAAATAAATTAGTGGTGAGTGGCTGCCTTGAGCTGACAGGGAGGAGTGGGTTGGAGGGGAGAACGGAGAGGACAGCAGGCAGAATGAGGACTGACTGCTATGGGGTATGAGGTTCCTTTAGGGCAGCAGTTCTTAACCTGTGGGTTGCAAACCCTTTGTAACAATGAAAATACATCGTAGTATTAGGAAGGCTGAGAACCACTGCTTTAGAAACTAAAGAAGTGTTTGAAAATTAGAGTGTGGTGATGAATATAAACCCGTGAATACTGGGAGGGAAAAGGATAGGAAGAAGGGAGCATCTCTGTGTATTTACTCTACAAAAAAGTTCTACTAAGATTTTACCTCTTCTCTCAACTTTCTGATAAGCTCCGTGTCATTGTGATGGGTTTTGATGAGGTCAGCTTTGCCACTTGCAACAAGGGATGCACTTTCAATTAGATCTGGCCGTAAAGTCCCTTGGGCAAGGAAAACCTCTGCTGATTTCAGGTTCATTTCTCCAATTACTTCATTGGCAACCTATAATAAATGAAAGTAAAAGAGCTTTATAAAAGATCAAAGTATAAAATTTTGCTGTCTTCAAAGAATTTCAACTAAATTTCTCAGAGTCCTTTTGCATTGCTGACAAACCAAATAAACTCCGTTAAGAACATGCACTTTTTAACATGATTCAAAAACACACACAAATATTCCCTTCAAGAGCATGAAATCTAGCCTTTGAGATACCAAATGAATTAAGGTCCAAAAATCAAGTGAAGACATTTACTTTCAAATAGTTAATGCTTAGTAAAATAACAATATATATGAGAACTCTATGCCCCGCACACAAAAATCTGAAGTAGGATGTGTGAGGTGGCTTGCACCTGTTAATCCTAGCACTCTGGGAGGCCGAGGCCAGCGGATTGCTTGAGCTCGTGAGTTCAAGACCAGCCTGAGCCAAAGCAAGACCCTTCTCTCTACTAAAAATAGAAAAACTGAGGCAAGAGGATCACTTGAGCCCAAAAGTTGGAGGTTCCTGTAAGCTACGATGCCACGGCACACTACCCAGGACAACAACTTGAAACTCTGTCTCACAAGAAAGAAAAAAGAAAGAAAAGAAAAAAGTCTAAAGTACAACTTTTGTTTATTTGATATAATGACAAAGAAAAATACTAAGATTCACATCAAAAATAATATATGTTAAAGATATTTAAAACAGGTACCTTAACAAAAGTGTCTCCAATGATTTTTCTTTTCTCTTCAGGACTTGTAGTCATATTTAATGTTTTGCTAATTCTTTTTCGTGGGGTCCTATCTTCATCTGATATTGGTAGAGTTGTTGTTCCATTGTAGAAAGAATGAGCAGCATTTATTACTAGGGGGAAGGGAAGAAATGTTTCAAACCAATAGATTTTGTTTTTTAAATCATAAACAAGTCAAACTACAGAAAGGAAAACTAGGTAGATCCTTTGATCGCTGCTAAATTTGCCTACATATTCAAAAACTATCAATAAACCACGAGTAACAGAGTTCAGGCACGCATACTCATTAAATATTGCCCCTAAGAGAATCCTGTGGCATTTAATGATCTACGACCATGAGAATCACACATTATGCTGGTTGCTTTCCCTCTGGTCAGTGCTCCACCAGAGCAAGCAGCACAGTCCCAAGGGAGCCAAGAGCAAAGAATCAAAGTCCTCAGACTGCACGCTGACTAGGTCTCCTGTAAAACTGGTATTTATGAACATTTGCTTAGTGATTCTGAGCTGTCCTTTAGAGTCAGAAACTAAAAACTAAGATCTTTATTTGGTAATACAGTTTAACTAGTAGTGAGCTTTGCCGTAAGATGACAAGACAATTGGCTATTTCACAGGGGGACCAGCAGTGAATCTGTAGGTCCTTCCTTAACCAGGTCAATTACCCCAGAAGAAGATACCCTCCAATTTCCCACCATCCTTCTGGTAGCTGAACAGAAGAAATGGTGGAAAGAAGGAGTCTTCAGTCTACAGATTTTTACTTAATCCTGTTCTTAACGTAGAATCCTACTTCTACCCTCAACTATAGGCTGGTTTGGTATATCCAAATCCAGAGCCTCTTTTGTTTAGCCCCTCTATAGAATTTACCCACAGTCTTCAGATGGGGAAGGACAGTAGCAGTTTGCTCCTGTGTTAAGGAAAAGGACCTATTTTTCAGATTTTTCAACCAATCCTGGTTTTAGGCTCACCCAGGGACACATGCCCCCAAAAGAAACCCAGTGTCTCCAATTCCTAACCCTCCCCAGAAGCCTACAGCATAAACCAGCTAACTTTTTATTGGCTTCCTTCCCATTCCCATCCAAGGTTGTGAATTCCTCTATTTTACCAGGGACAGATCCTGATTTTTGCAGATTTGAAACTCGTACTATTTGAAGTCCCTCCTTCAAGAAACAGAATAACAAGTTTTTTTTTTTTTTTTTGAGATGGAGCCTCAAGCTATCCCCCTGGGTAGAGTGCCATGGCATCACGCTCACAGCAACCTCCAACTCCTGGGCTCAAGCGAGTTTCCTGCCTCAGCCTCCCAAGTAGCTGGGACTACAAGTGCCCGCCACAACGCCTGGCCATTTTTTGGTT
>CAUYTI010082858.1:0-13699 GCA_963575145.1 Galago senegalensis
CCAGCTACTTGGGAGGCGGAGGCAAGAGACTCGCTTGAGCCCAGGAGTTGGAGGTTGCTGTGAGCTGTAATGCCATGGCACTCTACCCAGGGGGACAGCTTGAGGCTCTGTCTCAAAAAAAAAAAAAAAAAAAAAAAGAGATTAGAATTAACAAAAGGTCATTACTAAGCTGGTAAAGGCTGGGGACCTTAGAAGACTCAATTTTGTGGACCTCAGAATTTAATTAGGCAATTATCTGGGCTCCAGTGGCACATGCGTATAGTCCCAATTATTTGGGAGCATGAGGCGAGAGGATTCCTTGAGGCCAGGAGTTTGGTCCACTGGGCACAGCACAGCAAGACCCCATCTGAAAAAATAAATAAAAATAATTTACTTGGGGAGGTGCCTGTGGCTCAGTGGGTAGGGCCCATATACCAAGGGTGGCGAATTCAAACCTGGTCCTGGCCAAATTATAATAAAAAAATAGTGGGGCATTGTGGCAGGCACCTGTAGTCCCAGCTACTCCAGAGGCTGAGGCAAGAGAATAGCCTAAGTCCAGAAGTTGGAGGTTGCTGTGAGCTGTGACCCTATGGTACTCTACCGGGGGTGACATAGGGAGACTCTGTCTCAAAAAAAAAAAAAAAAAGATATAGGCTGGAAGTAAAAGCAGGAGGGCTTGTTTTTCTTAGAGGGGGACAACTAGCAAGAATCAAGAATTATACATGAGTTCTAGTCTAGTCCCCAGACAAGACTTTCCCCTGGAGTTAGAACTGAAAGAAAATAGAAAAAGGAACTTTTTTCCTGTGTAAATTAACGTTGTTAAAGGCCAAAGCTATCGGTCATCTTGAGGACCTGTGCTTCCCACTGCCCATTTGGAGATATCCTATAGGAAAGTAAAGATGTCAATTAATGCCAAGAGGAAGAACACTTGACAGGGTGGCAAAGTCAGGAATCAAAGGGGATCACTGCAGACAGGATGCACCAATTCCAAAGCTGAGGGACACTAAAGTTCCAGAGGGCCAAACCTCTTCCCCTGTCTAGCCCCTGTACCTCAAGATCCTTGAGGCCCAGCTCTGGGTGAGAGGAATCATGAGTGTAGTTAAGAGTTAAAGTCTTGGGCTCTGGATATAGATGGCTTGGGACCAAATCTGTGGCCTATGTTTGTTATTACACCTTTTTTTTTTTGAGATAGAATGTCACTATGTCACCCTTGGTAGAGTGCTGTCCCGTCACAGCACACAGCAACCTCCTACTCTTGGGCTTAAGCGATTCTCTTGCCTCAGCCTCCCAAGTAGCTGTGACTACAGGTGCCCACCACAACGCCCAGCTATTTTTTGTTGTAGTTGTCGTTGTTTAGCTGGCCCGGGCCAGGTTTGAACCCATCAGCCTCCGTGTATGTGACTGGTGCTGTAACCACTGGTCTATGGGTACTGAGCTTTTTTTTTTTTTTTTTAAAGACAAAGTCTCGTACTATCACCCTGGCTAGAGTGCAGTGGTATCACCATAGCTCACTGCAACCTTGAACTCCTGGGCTCAAGCAATCCTCCTGCCTCAGCCTCCCAAATAGCTGGGACTACAGGTGTATACCACCATGCCCAGCTAATTTTTCTATTTTTTGTAGAGACAAGGTCCTGCTCTTGCTCCAGGTTGGTCTCAAATTCCTGGCCTCAAGGGATCTTGCCACTTTGGCCAAGTGGCTGCTGGAGACATGGCTTCTGTTTGTAAGTCACTATATATATATATATTTTTTTTTTTTTTTTTTTGAGACAGAGTCTCAAGCTGTTGCCCTGGGTAGAGTGCTGTGATGTCACGGCTCATAGCAACCTCAAACTCTTGGGCTTAAGCAATTGTCTTGCCTCAGACTCCCATGCAGCTGGGACTACAGGTGTCTGCCACAATGCCCAGCTATTTTTTGGTTGTAGCTGTGATTGTTGTTTGGCAGGCCAGGGCTGGATTCAAACCCACCAGCTCCGGTGTATGTGGCTGGTGCCCTAGACACTGAGCTACAGGTGCCGAACCTGTAAGTCATTATTAAATGTTTCTTTCTGAGGAACTAAATTTGTCACCCTCTTTCTTTGGCTTTTCAGCTCCCTTGGCCTTTGGGAGTAGACTTTTTTTTTTTTTTGAGACAGAGCCTCAAGCCGTCCCCCTGGGTAGAGTGCTGTGGCATTATAGCTCACAGCAACCTCCAACTCCTGGGCTCAAGCGAGTCTCTTGCCTCCGCCTCCCAAGTAGCTGGGGCCACAGGCGCCCGCCACAATGCCTGGCTATTTTTTGGTTGCAGCCGTCGTTATTTGGCGGGTCCGGGCTAGGGATTCAAACCTGCCACCTTAGGTGTACGTGGCTGGCGCCTTAGCCGGTTGAGCTATAGGCATCGAGCGGGGAGTAGACTTTTTTTTTTTTTACCACAAAACATAGATATATAGAACTAACCAAGTACGAAGCAAGGAACTTGGCCTCCCAGGTCATCAGTCTCCACTCTATAAAATGGGAATAATATTCCTTTCCTGTTCTAAGGACTAGATGAGATAATAAATGTAAAACAATAATCCTAATACTTTGGGAGGCTGAGGTGGGAGGGTCGCTTGAGGCCAGGATTGTAGACCAGCTTGAGCAAGAGCTAGACACCATCTCCACAAAAAAATAGAAAAATAAGCTAGGTGTTATGGCAGGTATCTGTAGTCCCAGCTACTGGGAAGGCTGGGGCAAGATCAGTGCTGCTGATCCCAGGAATTTGAGGTTGCTGTGAGCCAGGCTGATGCCAGGACACTCTAGACTGGAGCAGCAGAGTGAGACTCTTGTCTCAAAAAAACCCAAAAAAACAAAAAAAAAAATAGATAAATTAGCCAAGAGTAGTGGCACATGCTTATAGTCATAGCTACTCAAGAAGCTGAGGCAGGGAAGGTACCTGTAGCTCAGTGGGTAGGGCTCTGGTCACATACACCCAGGCTGGCGGGTTTGAATCCGGCCCAGGCCAGCTAGCTAAACAATGACAACTGCAACAAAAAAATATAGCCGGGTATTGTGGCAGGTGTCTGTAGTCCCAGCTACTTGGGAGGCTGAGGCAAGAGAATTGCTTAAGCCTAATAGTTTGAGGTTGCTGTGAACTGTGATGCCACAGCACTCTACTGAGGGCAACATAGTGAGACTCTGTCTTAACAACAAAACAAAAGAAGCTGAGGCAGGAGGATCAGTGGAGTCTCGAATTTAAGGTTGCAGTGATCTGTGATGGATGCCACTATACTCTAACTAGGGTGACAGGGAAAAACCCTGTCTGAAAAACAATAAATAAACAAATAAATACATGTAAAACATGTTGTCCAAAGTCTGGCACAATGAATGTCAGTTCCTCTCCCCATTTCACATCCTTGGCCTTTTTTTTTTTTTTTTTTTGTCAGTTTTTGGCTGGGGCTGAGGTTTGAACCCACCACCTCTGGTATATAGGGCCAGGGGCCTATTCCTTTGAGCCACAGGCACCGCCCTGCATCCTTGGCCTTTTAAGTGGGTCCTAACTACCCAGTCTGTACTTGTGATAAGGGGAATGCAAGCCTGCAGGAGGCTAAAACAATCTCCCTGAGATGACCCAGTAAGTACTCACCATTAAGGCACTGATTCCCACCTTGCCTGCTCACCACAGCTGTCAGGCTCTTTTGGAATTTAGATATCTGTATCTTACTCTAACTGGGGAGGTCTGGGCTGGGCCCAGGGCCCCCCCCTTTTTTTTTTTTTTTTTTTGAGACGGAGCCTCAAGTTATCCCCCTGGGTAGAGTGCCATGGCATCACAGCTCATAGCAACCTCCAACTCCTGGGCTCAAGCGAGTCTCCTGCCTCAGCCTCCCATGTAGCTGGGACTACAGGCGCCTGCCACAACGCCTGGCCATTTTTTGGTTGCAGCCATCATTGTTGTTTGGCAGCGCGGGATGGGGATTCGAACCTGCCACCTTAGGTGTATGTGGCTGGCGCCTTAGCCGCTTGAGCCACAGGCACTGAGCCAGGGCCCCCATTTTGAAAAAGCCCCACTGGTGAGAGTCTCAGCCACCAGGATTTAGAATTAGGAGTGGTCAGTAACTGAAAATAAGAATGCTAGCAGGCTAAAGTCAGTCCTGCGGACGGGGCTCAAGCAGCTAAGGTGCCAGCCACATACACCTGAGCTGGCAGGCTAGAATCCAGCCTGGGCCCACCAAACAACAATGATGGCTGCAACCAAAAAATAGCCAGGCATTGTGGCGGGTGCCTGTAGTCCCAGCTACTTGGGAGGCAGGAGAATTGCTTGAGCCCAGGAATTGGAGGTTGCTGTGAGCTGTGATGTCACAGCTGATTTGTTGACATCACTTGTTTAACTAGCACTAGCGCGCAGTACAATGTGTATCGTCTGAGATACAGTTACAAAATGTTTTTGTCCTTGCCAATGCCAAAAAATGCCATTGTTCCTTAAGTCCAAACAATGGGGGTGGTGCCTGTGGCTCAAAAGGGTAGGGCGCTGGTCCCATATGCTGGAGGTGGCAGGTTCAAACCCAGCCCTGGCCAGAAAAAAAGAACAAGTCCAAACAATGGTGGTCAAATTCTAATAACTGATCAACAATGTGAACTTTGATAAGCAGTTCTCGATAATCAGTTCTCAACAGTTATTTGTTATTATTAAAGTTTAACATTATAAAATTAACAAAAGGCTCGGCGCCTGTGGCTCAAGCGGCTAAGGTGCCAGCCACATACACCTAAGGTGGCAGGTTCGAATCCCCAGACCGGGCCCGCCAAACAACAATGATGGCTGCAACCAAAAAATGGCCAGGCATGGCGGGCGCCTGTAGTCCCAGCTACTTGGGAGGCTGAGGCAGGAGACTCGCTTGAGCCCAGGAGTTGGAGGTTGCTGTGAGCGTGATGCCATGGCACTCTACCCAGGGGGATTAGCTTGAGGCTCCATCTCAAAAAAAAAATTTAAAAAATTAAAAAAAATAAAATTAACAAAAATAATACAAAACTCATGTCCTGGAGAAATAGCCACATGGCATCCGAAAACTGTCTATTCCCTTCCTCCCACCATTCCCTAGCTGGTTGTGCATTCTTTCCAAAAATCAGGACTTTTTTTAAAACGCCGTAGGATGCAGGACAAATTGTTAAAAATCAGGACTGTCCTGCCAAAAGCAGGATGTCTGGTCACCTTACAACTCCTTTGAGCCACAGGCGCTGCCCAGGGAGGAGTTTTTACCACCTGCCAGGGGGTCTTCTAAGCAATAATTTAATTTTCTCTATGATTTTTTTTTTTAAAACAGAGTCTCATTTTGTCACCCTTGGTAGAGTGCCATGGCGTCATAGCTCAACAGCAACCTTAAACTCCTGGACTCAAGTGATTCTCTTGCCTTAGTCTCCTGAGTAGCTGGGACTACAGGCACCCACCACAATGCCTGGCTATTTTTAGAGATGGGGTCTTGCTCTGGCTCAGGCTGGTTTTGAACCTGTGAGTAGGGCAATACACCTGCCTCGGCCTCCCAAGTGCTGGGATTATAGGTGTGAGCCACCATGCCCAGCTCTCTCTATAATTTTTTTTTTTTTGAGACAGAGTCTCACTATGTCGCCCTCAGTAGAGTGCCATGGTGTTTCTTTTTCTTTTTTTTTCCTTCTTTGCAGTTTTTGGCTGGGGCTGGGTTTGAACCCACCATCTCCAGCATACGGGGCTAGTGCCCTACTCCATTGAGCCACAGGGACAGCCCTTGCCATGGCTCTCTTGCCTACCCTTCCAAGTAGCTAGAACTATAGGCACCCCCACAATACCTGGCTATTTTTTGTTGCAGTTGTCCTTGTTGTTTAGTTGGCCCAGGCCAGGTTCAAACCTGCCACCCTCAGTGTATGTGGCTGGTGCCATAGCCACTGTGCTATAGGAGCCAAGCCTAATTTTTAATGTTAGTTCTTTTTTTTTTTTTTTTCTGAGACAGTCTCACTCTTTTGTCTGGGTTAGAATGCTGTGGTGTCAGTCTAACTCACGGCAACCTCAAACTCCTAGGCTCAAATGATCCTTCTGTCTCAGTCTCCCAAGTAGCTGGGACTACTGGCACAATATCAGGCTAATTCTAGTTTTAGTAGGGATGGGGTCTCACTCTTGCTTAGGCTGGTAATGTTAGTAATATTTTTTACCCCCCTTTTCCAATTATTAAAAATTATGGTAAAATATACATGTTAAAAATTGCCATTTTAGCCATTTTTTTTTTTTGAGACAGAGTCTCACTATGTCGCCTTCAGTACAGGGCCGTTGTGTCATAGCTCACAGCAACCTCAAACTCTTGGGCTTAAAGGATTCTCTTGCCTCAGCCTCCTGAGTAGTTGGGACTACCAGTGCCCACCACAATGCTGATTTAGCCATTTTAAGTATACCATTTAATGGCATTAATTATATCTATAACATAGTATAACAGTAACCACTATTTCCAAAATAGGTTCTAAATCTGTACCTATTAAAAAATAACTTTCCCCATGTCCTATTACACTTTTATGACGAAGAAAATGGAGGCACAGAGAAGTTAAGTAAAACAATGAATGTTACACAGTTAGCTAAGCACAGAGGTCAGGATTTAAACCAGGCAGCCTGGTTTCAGACCCTACTTTTTGAATCATTGTCTTGCACAGATTTTTTTCTTAGCCTAATATTTCTGCTTACTTGTTCTGGTAATCTTTTTTTTTCTCCAGAACAGGGTCTAGCTCTGTTTCCCTGTGTTAGAGTAGAGTAATGTCATCATAGCTCTCTGTAACCTCTAAGTTACGGTCTCATGAATCCTCCTGCCTCAGCCCCTCAAGTAGCTGGAGCTACAGGTGCAAGCCACTATAGCCAGGTAATTTTTCTATTTTTTTGTAGAAGAGGGAGTGATCTCACTACATTACTCAGGCTGGTCTCAGACTCCTGGCCAGCCTCAAGTGATTCTCCCACTTCAGCCTCCCAAGTGCTAGGATTACAGGTCTGAACTGCTGTGCCTGGCTCTGGGAAGTCTTTACTTTCACATCTTCTACAAAAAAAGAGAAAGAAGACTTTATTCAAAGTATCTTTTTTTTTCTTTCCGTTTGGGCACCTCTGGCATATGGGGCAGAAGCCCTACTCCTTTGAGACACAGGCCCCGCCCTATTTAAAGTATCTTGTATTTGTTCCTAAGCCTGGTTTCCTTCAAGAGAACTTTTGAGGCTTTTGAGATTGTATGTGTTAGGGCTATGGGCACAGGCTTCAGTACTACAAAGAGGCTGATCTATTGCCATGCCTTGTGGGGTCTGGTGGGAGCTGTAGGGCCACAGGAGGGCCCTGCCTTGCAGAGTCACCTTACTCTCTATGAGATGTAGAAGTCTGGGAGGCCTGAGAATATGTTTCCAAATAGGTTGAGACTGTGTCCAGTCACCAGAGCTGGAGAGTGAGATTCTCTCTCTTTCCACTTCTAAAGAGATAGCACTAAAAAGAACATGGCTTTTGGAGTCACATGAGCCTAGACTTGGAACCTCAGCCTTGGACAAGGTCTTCTTCCAATTCTGTTTACCAAAGAGAAAAGTTATGAATAATACTAGCTACCTTGCAGAGTTGCTGGGAACAATACATGGCACCCTAGCTTAAGAACTTAGTTTCTGGCTCAGCACCTGTGGCTCAAGTGGCTAAGGCGCCAGCCACATACACCTAAGCTGGCAGGCTAGAATCCAGCCTGGGCCCACCAAACAACAATGATGGCTGCAACCAAAAAATAGCCAAGCATTGTGACGGGTGCCTGTAGTCCCAGCTACTTGGGAGGCAGAGGCAGGAGAATCGCTTGAGCCCAGGAATTAGAGGTTGCTGTGAGCTGTGATGTCACAGCACTCTACCCAGGGCGACAGCTTGAGGCTCTGTCTCAAAAAAAAAAAAATTAGTTTCTTCCCCTTAACTTGAATATCTTTCCCCTAAAGCCTTCCCACTTCAATGCTTGCTTCCTGCTTAAACCTTTACACAGCACCCTGTTAAGACCTATCAGATTGCATAGTGCTACGGCTTTTCCCTGCTGGTTTGTAAACTCAAGTTCAGACTCTAATCTCTGACACACTGGTTGTGCTGACATGGACAGTCTCTTAAGAGGGAGCCAGGTCCCCGTTGACCACTTAGTGGCTGTGCATTCTTGGGTAATTTGACCCATTTCTGCCTTAGCTCCCTCATCTGAAAAGTGATGAATAACTGGATTCTCCACTTCTTTTTTTTATTGAGACAGTCTCTTTGTCACCCTCTGTAGAGTGCTGTAGCATCATAGTTCATAGCAACTTCAAATTCTTGGGCTCAAGCAATTCAATTGCCTCAGCCTCCCTAGTAGCTGGGACTACAGGCACCCAACACAATACCTGGCTATTTTTGTTTGTTTAGCACCAGCCCCAGAGCATGTAGCCAGCGCCCTAACCAGTGAGCAACAGGCACCCGGCTGGATTCTCCACTTCTTAGAATCGTTGGGAGGTTTAAGAGTTAATTCACGGGCGGGCCTGTGGCTCCATGGGTAGGGCACCAGCCCCATATACCGAGGGTGGTGAGTTCGAACTCAGCCCTAGCCAAAATGCAACAAAAAATAGCAGGGTGTTGTGGGAGGAACCTTTGGTCCCAGCTACTCGGGAGGCTGAGGCAAGAGAATCGCGTAAGCCCAGGAGTTGGAGGTTGCTGTGAGTTGCGACACCACTGCACACTACCGAGAGTGATATAGTGAAACTCTGTCTCTAAAAGAACAAAAAAAAAGTTAATTCACTTAAAACTGAGCCTGACCTACAGAAGGATTTTCTATTTTCTTTTCTTTTTTTTTTTGAGACAGAGCCTCAAGCTGTCCCCCTGGGTAGAGTGCCGTGGCATTACCGCTCCCAGCAACCTCCAACTCCTGGGCTCAAGCGAGCCTCTTGCCTCCGCCTCCCAAGTAGCTGGGACCACAGGCGCCCGCCACAACACCCAGCTATTTTTTGGCTGCAGCTGTCGTTGTTGTTTTGGCGGGTCTGGGCTGGGGATGCGAACCCGCCACCTTAGGTGTACGTAGCTGGCGCCTTAGCCGGTTGAGCTATAGGCGCCGAGCCAAGAGAATTTCTTAAGCCCAGGAGTTTGAGGTTGCTGTAAGCTATGATGCCACAACACTCTACCAAGGGTGACAAAATGAGACTCTGTGACAAAAATAAATAAATAAAAAGCTGATGCATGAGTGGAAAACTTATTAAAAATCTAAGAGAAAAATCTGAGTTGAAAGTTGTTTGGATGTGGAATTTGAGTGGGAGGCCAAAGAATTAAGAAAATAGATTGTCTCATGACAGGAGTAAGTTGTGTGATAATGGTTGGTGCTTGAATGGGAATTTATAAATGTTGAATTCCAGGCTCCAATAATCATTGTCAACAAAAGATCAAGCTGCAAATATTTATGTTTTAAAACTTTAATTATAAAGCTAGTAAAATCTTTCTAATTGAGTAGTTCAGTGTTCATGGCTACACTTTACCTAAGTTACAGTTTACATTAGATAGAAAAAGATTCATCTTAACCATAGATTGGATATTGAGAATCCAACTGGGGAAGAAGTTTCTGTGAATTCTTTCATACTGCAAAAGGAAAAAAGTTGCCTTCTGGGGAATTGAACTAGTTTCTAATCTAGTCTTTAAGATTAGAATGTTAAAAAAAAATAAAGGAAATTAAACCCCTTATTGTTAAATTGATCTGTAAAAATATTGTTACTGGGGTCATGCCTATGGCTTAAGAAGTAGGGTGCTGGCCCCATATGCCAGAGGTGGCAGGTTTAAAAGCCATCCCCGGCCAAAAACTGCAAACACAAAGAAACAAACAAACAAAAATAAACACACAAAATATTGTTATTGGAAATTCATTGGGACTCTTTTCTTCTAGAAAAGAAAGATTTGATTGTCAGGCCTATATTAAGTTCTGAACCATATTGCATGTATTTATATTTATTAAAAATTGCATCAATAAAAAATATATTAGCAATATGAACTTTTGGTCAATTAGAAATTCTTCCATTTGAAAAATATTATTTGCATGGAATTCTTTGAATCTTTTATTTAATAATTTTCTACTCCCTTCTTCCCACCACTGGATAGAATTGAAGCTAGAATTTTCCCCTTTGATAAAGGAACAAAAAAATGAACAGGTAGGCCTGGTGCTCATAGCTCAGTGGTTAGGGTGCTGGCCACATGCACAGGGCCTGGTGGGTTTGAACCCAGCCCAAGCCTGCTAAACAACAAAGACAACTACAACAAAAAAGTAGCTGGGCGTTATGGCAGGTGACTGTAGTCCCAGCTACTTGGGAGGCTGAGGCAAGAGAATTGCTTAATTCCAAGAGTTTGAGATTGCTGTGAGTTGTGATGCCATGGCATTCTACCAAAGACAACATAGTGAGACTCTGTCCCAAAAGAAAAAAAAAAAGAAAGAGAAACCAAAAACATGTATTTGTAAATTCGTGTTTGGTAAGTAGTGATAAACTCAAAGTGCTAGAATATGTTATAAGCCTTCACCCTAGGTAGGCTTATGAAAATGAATCTCTTATAACTATCTTTTAACTCTATAGTCACATGGGTTTTGAAGATATTTTAAGTTATATCGTATTTTTTCTTCTTTTATTCAGAGCTGTTATTTTAGGGATACTTTTTAGAATTGAGATGTAATTCACAAGGTGCTACCTTTTTTTTTTTTTTAATAAGACTTCTTATAACTATGGCTGGATGTTTTGCTTTAGTCTTCCAAGAAGGGCCATTTTATTTTTTTAAGAGTCACTTCTAAAGTCATGTGGTCATTAACGTTGGAGGCTATTTTGCATACGAGTCCTGATAAAAATTAAAATCCATGTAGACCTCATTGTATGTTACCACTTATCGCTCATCACATGAATGTTGACAATGGAAGGAATACCTTGCCTGTGATATACTGTCAATTCTGGACTGAAAAATTTTCTTCTTTTTTGCATAAGTCAGAGAAACGCACAGCTAGAGAAACTTTCCTTTCCTTATTGACCTAAGCAGATGAAGTGAGCTTTTACTGTCACACACGTGTACATAGGTTCCCTCCCAAACTCTTCCACATCCACTAGTTACTGTACTTTGTAAACTATCTTTGAAACATTACAATAATGTTTTATTGTGCCAATGTATAAACATATACAGTGCAATATGTATTTTTTTGAGTTAAACCAAAGGTAAATTTCTCAAAGTTCTTGCTGCCTTCTTTGGCAGCATTTGATGGATCCTTCATACATTTGTAAAAGGTTAAAATAAAGCAGACTGCAAATCCTTTTCTTAAAAAATTCTAAACCATGTAACAAGTTTTGGTACAAATCGTGTAGTATAACTTAAATTGCATTCTCTTTTTTTTTTGAGACAGAGCCTCAAGCTGTCACCCTGGGTAGAGTGCTGTGGCATCACAGCTCACAGCAACTTCCAACTCCTGGGCTCAAGTGAGTCTCCTGCCTCCACTTCCCAAGTAGCTGAGACCACAGGTGCCTGCCATAACACTTGGCTATTTTTTTTTTTTTTGGTTGCAGCCATCATTGTTGTTTGGTGGGCCCAGGCTGGATTCAAATCTGCCACCTTAGGTGTATGTGGCTGGCACCTTAGCCACTTGAGCCACAGGCATTGAGCCAAATTGCATTCTCTTAATTAATCTTTTTTTTTTTTTTTTTGAGACAGACTCTCAAGCTGTCACCCTTGGTAGAGTGCTGTAACATCACAGCTCACAGCAACCTCAAACTCTTGGGCTTAAGTAATTCTCTTGCCTCAGTCTCCCAAGTAGCTGGGACTATAGGCATCTGCCACAAACCCAGCTATTTTTTGTTGCAGTTGTCATTGTTGGTTAGCTGGCTCAGGCTGGGTTCAACCTTGCCAACTTCAATGTATTTGGCTCCCGCTGTAACCACTGTGCTACAGGTGCAGAGCCATTAAATTGCATTCTATTAACTGATATGAATATATTTCAGTTAAGCATAGTTATGTTGAAATAAAGTTTTAAAATAAAGTAAGGATTATTGTGGTCTTTGCTTAAGGAGGATTGATTTAGAGATTAACTTTTGAATTGGAAATATAATAGTTTGTCACTAAGTTGTATTGTTTATTATTTAAAGTTAATGTGGTCTTTGCTGTGAATCATTATGTATAAAACTGTGATTTTAGAAATGGAAGAACACAACAATCTTGGGGAGGCTACTCTCACTGTTCTCCAGTATCACCGGCCTTCTTCTGACAAAATTTTACAATCCTATTCCTGTCTCTGTATACTTGCTGACAGTGACAGGCAGCCAGATCTTCTTACTCTAGTAACACTCTGACTAATGTACAGGCCAAGGGAATCCTTCCCCTTAATTCTTTGAAGGATACCAACTGGATACCAACTCACACCTGACAAATTCATAAGAGAAAAGGCATACAAACTTATTAATGTACTACATATGTGGGCAAATGTTAGAGCAATTATCCCAACCTCCCCCTTGGGTAAAGAAGCTAAAGGACAATGACATGGAAATGTAGACCATTCTCCTCCTGACAAAAAATAATTAGAGAGAATCAATGGAACAGGGAGAAATAAAATTATGTTGTAAATAATTTTTTTAGGAATTTGAATGAACCTAAGAGGCAGAAATGATGTAGAGGGGAAAAAAAAGCCATTCTCCAACAGTGGTTGAATTTCCTAACTGCAGCAGATAAAGAGGAAACAGGACAATAAAAAAAGGCAACTGTTTTTATTTTGGGAAGAATCTTTGTTGCTTATATAGGATCATTTTAGAGAGTCCATCCCTACTCTTGTGGTGAGGGGAGCAAGAATAGGTTATAATGGACTTAACATTCAGGCTTATTTCCCAAAAGCTTTCCATTTTTGAAAGCACTCAGCATGCCTAAGCTACAGTTTTTTGAAGAATAATTTTTCTCCACATGAATGTCAACTTAGCAGGAAACAAACTTTAGGCTTAACCAAACAAGCTGAAAATTCTCTTCTGATTACAAAACAAGGAGTTTCATCCCGATAGTCCAAATAAAGTCAAGGCATGGCATAACTGTAGCTGACTAACCATCATGCTTACAAAGCCAGTCACCATTCACTGAACACATCTAAGGATGTGCTGAGAACAGGACAATCTCCTGGCAAGCCTAGAGATCTCTTGTGACTTGAAGGCAAGCCACCAAGTGATTCAGCGTCCCTGGATGGGATATGATCAGTTACTCCATAGTAAACAGATGTTAAACATACATTTTACAACACTTTCTTGTAGGAGTCCATGGGAGAAAGCACATAGCCCTTAAGCACATGGTCCCTGAGCACACAGCTCTTGCATTTCTTTGCTTGGCACTTTTTCTGCCCATTATGTATCTTCAAAATAAAAGAACTCTGTGAGTTGCTCGGGGCTCTCCTGCACCTTTGGTGTGCCTCACCTCTTGCAACTTGTATTCTCAATCTGTGTCCTGGTTGATTCCTTCATGTGACACTGACACATAACTGTAACTAACCAGTTCTTCAATTTTCTTTGGTTTCACTTTTTTTTCTTTGTTTTTTGAGACAGAGTGTCTCTATGTACAAATGCTTTAATTTGTTTTTTTAGTAGTTACCAGACTCACATCTTACATTTGAGTATTTAATAATTTTTTTTTTGAGACAGAGCCTCAAGCTGTCCCCCTGGGTAGAGTGCCGTGGCATTACAGCTCACAGCAACCTCCAACTCCTGGGCTCAAGCGAGTCTCCTGCCTCCGCCTCCCAACTAGCTGGGACCACAGGCGCCC
>CAUYTI010082861.1:0-10215 GCA_963575145.1 Galago senegalensis
CCTGTGGTCCCAGCTACTTGGGAGGCGGAGGCAAGAGACTCGCTTGAGCCCAGGAGTTGGAGGTTGCTGTGAGCTGTAATGCCACGGCACTCTACCCAGGGGGACAGCTTGAGGCTCTGTCTCAAAAAAAAAAAAAAACCAGAATTACTTTATTAATACATAAAGTCATAATATGTAAAGAGAGGATATCATACTCCAGACTTGAAAAATGTGTTCTATCGAGTAGGTTAAATATATCCTTATAATCCATTTTACACCATTTTTTTGCTTGCTAAAAGCACTTAATAGAGATAGGGTAGAAGATAACCTTAACACTAGTAACCTTTCTTACTAAAAGCATTTAACAGAGATGGGGTAGAAGATAAGTTGAAGATAACCTTTATCTTAACTCCAACTCAACTACCAAAAATTCTCATTTGGCAATCCAGAGTAGTCAAATTTTACCATGCCTAGTGCTGAACCTAACACTGAATATTCCTCTCTTTGTAATTCCAAAGTTAGCATTTCAATTGTTTCCATCTAGACCAAATTTTACATGGCTAAGTTCTTTTTTTTTTTTTTGAGACAGAGCCTCAAGCTGTCCCCCTGGGTAGAGTGCTGTGGCATCACAGCTCAAGCAACCTCCAACTCCTGGGCTCAAACGTTTGTCCTGCCTCTGCCTCCCAAGTGGCTAGGACTATAGGCACCTGCCACAACACCTGGCTATTTTTTGGTTGCAGCCATCATTGTTGTTTGGTGGGCCTGGGCTGGATTCAAACCCACCAGCTCAGGTGTATATGGCTAGTGCCTTAGCCGCTTGAGCCACAGGTGCCGAGCCGCGTAGCTAAGTTCTTGAAGCAACTACCCGTATTTCATTTTATTACTAGCTTCTCTTACAGGGAATACAGTATCTGTTCTAAGAAGGAAGCTGGTTCTTCCATTCTGTCTGCCCCCTTCCCATGTCAAATCTCAGTTGGAACATTATGTTCAGTGCTGAGCATCCAATTCTAAGACAAACTCTAATGAAACAAAACCCCACTTAAAAAGAATAAAACTTGGGCTATTTCATATAAGAGACAGTTGAAAAACTGGTGAAACTTGGTCTGGAGAACAGATAACATGGAGAAGCAAAAAGATAATCATAGCCATCTCCACCTATCTGAAGGGCTAGGATATGTAAGAGGCATTGACTTTGTTATTTCTGTTGACTTCAGAGTAGAGATCTTCAAACTTAAGCTTATGAAACAGAGGATCTGGGCTCCATCACCACCCACTGTTAGTCCAATGGCCTTGGATAGAGGAAAGTGCAGAAATCTGAATTCCCAGAAGAACCACAGCTGACCCTAACACCAGGGGACCACAGTGCACACGTTGGGAAACACCATTTCACAGGGCAAAGGAGAACCAGTGGGTCAATGTCACAGGAAGTGCATCTCAGCTCCATATACAAAGAAGACCTTTCTAACCATTGGAACTGCTCTAATATTGGGGAGACTTTTCTCACATGGTTGTATATTCCTGTTTGTTGGTGTCCAATCACAGCCTGGGTGACCACAGTCAGGATGTCACAAAAGGAAGTGTTCAACAAGCAGATGGCTGTGCTGCATGGAGGCTGAGAATTCTGCTGATTATGAGAGCGCTCATTGATGGATTTGTTAAGTAATGATGTTGGTTTTGACTGACTATTATCCTTAATATGGAAGGGAGAAAAAATAAAAATGTAGAGACTGCAAAGATTTCTGTCAATTTTGAAACAGGGAAAACAACTGGTCAACTAATAATTTTTCCCCTGAAGAACTTCAAATTAACCAGTGATTACAAAAGAAATATTAGACTCTTTTATTTTTTTAATCATGTATTATCTTTCCCAGAATACGAATGCTCAAGCCTTATGAGTAGCTTAGCATGTGTTGAGCAAAAAGGACATGAAACCATGAATGACACAAGTGTCTGGAATGAAGAACTGAGGTTGTGGTAGCCCAGGGGCAGGGATGCAGGGCTGGGGGGTGTTCTGTGGGAAGGGTGGAGTAGAGAGATGAAAAGGGTGGAAATAAGGTAAAAAGTATCTTTTGTGGATTGCTGGGTTTATTTCAAATTTCGGTTGCCAGTGTCAGATTATTATAAGCAAACAGTTCTAAGTCAAAATTAATTGTAAAGAGAATGAAAAAGAAACAGGAAGAGAAATGACATCTTTTCACATCCTGAGCAAGCCAGTTTTGACATTGTTAGGGAAAGGGGGTTGATGATAATAGGTCAGATGTGATGGGAAGCCCATAATGAGACATTAGTTCCATTTGTGGTTTGGCTGTGAGCTGCCAGGCTGCTGAGTGTGAGAGCGAGCCACGCCCCCGATTCACGCCTTTTCCTTTGGTAACAAAAAAAAGGTCCTTCGTTTGTGGGGCAAAAGTACATGTTTTGGTTTTTTAAAAAAGGATAAAAGTCTCAGAGAAGACAGATGTACACGTATCTCTTTACCTGAGAGTGAGGAAGCCCGTGCTGGTCATTGGAAGGCCTTTTGAGAAGGTGACTTTGAAGGTGACTCTGTAACCAAAAGAATATTTGAAGATTTCAGGATCAGCTTAGGAGGGAGAGAGAGAAGCCAGGGCAAAAAGCAAATGCATGTGTTAGCACTCTGGGAGGCCGAGGTGGTGGATTCCCCGAGCTTACAAGTTCCAGACCAGTCTGAGCCAGAGCAAGACCCTGTCTCTAAAAATAGCTGGGTATTGTAGTGGGTCCTATAGTCCCAGCTACTTGGGAGGCTGAGTTAGAGTCTAAGAGTTCAAGGTTGCTGTGAGCTGTGATGCCACAGCACTCTACCAAGGGCAACAAAGTGAGACTCTGTCAAAAAAAAAAAAAAAAAAGGCAAATGCATGCCACACAAAATATTACCATGCTAAGGGAGCAGCAGCTAGTTCCCAGTGTTGGGGCTATCAAGGAGAATCCAGAGTCCACTAATATGGCCCATTTTGGTCCTGTGATCCACAAGCTACAGCTGCGGTACCCACTGTTGCTAAAGGACAAAGGTACCACCGTGCTAGGCTCTGACTGACCAGCAGAGACCACCGGGCCTGCACACTGGCTGACCCCCCTGACAGCAGCTGGGGGGCAGTTATTAATACCATGAATAATTATTAGCAATGCCATTCAGAAATGTGGTGGAGTCACAACCCTACCCATTAACTTTGACCAGAGAAGGCAGGAGACAGGAAGGGGCCCGCAGATAAGCAGCTTACCCTTCTTCCTCTCTGAGGGCCTGTTTCTAGATGTTTCCATACGCCTCTTGAAGAGGTCCCGTGAGACCAAGCGACCAGGGTAGCCCCAAACACACCCTCTGTATCTACTCCCCCGGCTTCCGCATCTTACATCACTTTATCCCTCGCTCTGGCCTCCTGGGACCCCGCTCCCTAATGAAGGATTACATCAAGTTTTGCCTCAGGCAGTTTTCTAGGGAACCCACTGTAAGGCCCGGTATTAATTCATTACCTCCTCACAGAAACCTCATGAGATGGGTGCTCGGTACGTACCCCGTGACATGGGTAAAGAAACTGAGTGGGCTTCTTGTGTAACTTGCCCCGAGTCCTGTGGGTGGTGGGTGGACTGGCTGAGAGGCAACCCCAGGGGGTTTCCACAGCCTCTACCCTCTGCTATCAGTAGACACTGGCCACTTTCACAGTGCAGGGACTGCCTTCAAGATGCGGTGCAGATGGGTGCCCACGGGGAATGAGCCTCCTTCTGTCGGGGAGGCTGCCCGTCTCTCCCCATTCCTGGGAGAGGTGGTGAAGCACATTGTTTTGGCTCCACCCGTACATGGCTGGATTCATTGCCTTGGAGGGGGCCAGGCCTGAACAGGTATCTAGCCTCTATCAGTGATATGTTAACTGCTGACCAAACATCTATTTCATGCTGAGCACTGTTCCAGGTGCTAAGCATTGCAGGTAATCAGAAATGGCCATGACACTCACTCCAGAGAGCTGGGGAAACAGCAAATACAGGAAGGTGGGGTAGAGATAGGATTCAGCTGTTTGGGGCACAAAATTTTAGGCGATGCCTAAAAAATCAGTAATCCAGGGAAATCACATTATAATGCAAAAAAAGTTTTCATTCCACATTTAGTAAAAAAAAAAAAAAAGTGTTGTAATGAACAAAGTATTAAAATTTTAAAGGAAGATAAGCTCAGTATCAGTGCCCTCCCAAGCCATAGCAAAGCCTGAGACAAAAAGAACAATCTGGAATGCCCATCCTCTCCCCAGTCCCACCTTGCAGAAAAGAATCAATAATTCAAGGTGCACATGTTCATTTTCTCAGCCTGCAGGGCCACACTCAACCTCAGGATCAAGACTGTTTTAATAACGTCAGTACATAGGCCTAACTAGCTAACACAGTTGTATACTTTGTACAGGACTACCACGGCCAACTAGCTAACACAGTTGTATACTTTGTACAGGACTACCACGGCCAACTACAATCCATCCCCAGCCTTGGACTCTCCAACAGCCATCCTGTGAGCATAGAATGATATTATTCAGAATTACAATTATCTTCAATTAAGCTTATGCTTGAAAATGAAAAAAACCCTGCTATTTTCAAATTAATGTTTAATCTTCTAGTTAAATAAGACATATGATTACAGAGGGCTGAATCAGTAATATTTAGGAAATGAAGACTGTGAAAATGGAATAGAAGCCTAGTTTAGTATATTTTTATTCCATTGTAATAAACGACAGGATAACAATATACCATCATGTAAACTTTAAAATTATACAACTAATGTAAATGTATGACACTATAAGTTCTTCATTTAAAATTCCACAGGTGTGGATGTCTTTGTAGATGCCAATTTGGGGATAATCAGATGAGAAAATGTTCGTCTTGCCTATGGAGAACTGTCTTCTAGGTTGAGAAAAAAGGATTCTTTGAAAGATGAAAGTTCTGCCTGAATTGTTGCCCTGTGTTCACAGATACATGAAAAAGTTTGTTTAGGTGTGGATTCAGTCAAAGGGGGAACAGCTAGGAAAAGGCGTGCATGCCAGCCACTCCGCTCTTAAGCAAGGAATACAGCAGGGGAATTCCCACCTCTGGAGGACAGGGAATACCCCCAGAAATCAGTGATAACTTGGCATCGATTTGTCTTCCTCTTCCGAAACGTGCTGAAACACTTCTTAAAATCAAAATAAAACAGAGCAACAACAACAGAAAAAAACCCTTTTTTTCTTCCTTTTACAGCTGAACAACAGTGATAATTGTGAGACTGCTAAACCGTACTTTCCCAGCAGGTCAGGCTGGAACTTGATTTAACTGCTTTTGCACTGGGATAGACTGAAAGATGGGACCTCCCCTTCCCCACACCATCCAGGCTCTTCTGTCACTTGCCAATTTTTGCAAAAATGCTGCATTGTTGGTGCTTCCTTCTTATTCCTCTAGCCTACAGTCATTCTGGAAGTTCTTTGGTTTCTCTTAACTCTTTTATTTATGTTCCATGGAGTTGCAGGAGTCTTGAGTGTAGCAAAAAGATAAGTGCTCGTCTCATACTAAGTAATAGTTGGGGGAAAGTACTCCTTAATGCTCCTTGAAAATGAGCTGAACAGTACACTTTCTATTATTGGGTTTCTATGTGCATATTATAAAAGCTTGCTAGTCCAGAATCTAGAATACAAAAAATAAATTAAATGAGCTTTGATATCTTAAGCTGTTATACATTTGAATAGGAAATATGGTCAGTGTAACCATTTCCTTAGGGAATATCCAGTGTGCACATGTACACACACACACACACTTTTTTCAGGGTTCAAGAAAACCTCCAAATTTTAATTAGGAGTAACATTCTGATACTTAATCCAGAAATTTCACAAACATTAATTTCATGGTAAACTTTCAGATTTTCATGTGATCTTGTTAAATACATGGTCCTGTAAAAAATTTAGGAGGCACAAATTGTACCCCATGATTGCATTAATGTACACAGCTATGATTTAATAAAAATAAAAAACTTAGGAGGCTAGAATTTAATACTTTCATTCCAGAACCTTTAGTGTCCAGAAACACAAAGTTGCAAAAGAAACCTACCATATTCTAATGAGAATATATTTAAAAGCCTAGTTCAGCCATACGGTAAAGTCTCTAGTTCTTCACAAAAATTCTTTAATTTGGACACAAAAATTCTTTGGGAATTTATATGTGAACCAAGCTTAGCACATATAGGGTGAAGGCAGTGGTGTTTGTTCAATTTACACATTTAAGCTCCATGAAAGTTCTGCCCCATGAAAAGTCTCAATTATTTGACAAACCCCCAAAGCTATAACACCTATGTAGTAAGTAGGAAATCTTCTAGATATTTCAAGCCAAAAAAGAAGGTGAATCCACACAAAAACCTACACAGATGTTTATAGCAGCTTTACTTACAATCGTAAAAACTTGGAAGCAGCCAAGAAGTCCTTCCTTACATGAATGGATAAATAAACTGTGGTCCATCCAGACAATGAAACATTATTCCATGCTTGAAACAAATGAGCTAGCTATCAAGCCAAGGGAAGACATGGAGGAATTTTAAATGCATATTACTGACAGAAAGAAGCCAATCTGAAAAGGCTACATATTATAGAATTCCAACTATATGACATTCTAGAAAAGGTAGAAGTACGGAAATAGTAAGATCGGGGATTAGAGTGGGCAGAGGGCTGAATAGGTGGAGTACAGTGGATTTGGGGGACAGTAAAAATAACCTGTATGATACTGTAACAATGGGGACATGTTGTTATACATTTGCTCAAATCCGAAAGTTAATACCTGCCGTGAGCCCTAATGTAAACTATTGACTTTGGATGACCAGTAAGTATCAATGTAGATTCATTAATTGCAACAAATGCACCCTTTAGTGGGGAGATTGTTGGGGGGGGGCCGTGCATGGGATGGAGGCAGAGGGTATAAGAAAAATCTCTGCACTTTCTGCTCAATTTTGCTATGAACCTAAAACTTCCCCAGGAAAAATATCTTTTTTAAAAAAATTGAAACCATTTTTTAGATGCCATATTGATGCAGGACAAGGTGACACCAGGACCTTTTTCCCCACTTCAGAGTTACCTCTATATGGGAGAAGAGAGTGATAATCGTGCTCAGTCCAGGACCCAGACACGTTCCTTATTCTAGATGGCTTGCCTACCAGAAACCATTTACCTGAAAGGAGGTACCTCCTGGGAGGAAATAAAGCAATCCACAAGTGCAATATACATCGGACCCAGTTTTTGAAAAACAGCACTAGTGGCCAGAAGAGAGGGGTTTCTAACCCAAAGGCAATGTGGAGATCGTCCCTCAGTTTTCTCCCTTGATCCAGGCCTCAAGGGCTCTGTTGCTCATGAAGCTGTTACACTAAAAACTTTGTGCCAGCTTCTCTGGGGACTGTGGTGGGAGGATTGCTGGAGGCCAAGAGTTTGAGACCAGCCCGGGCAACATAGCAAGACATCCTTCTTAAAAACTAGATGGGTGTAGTCTTGAGCCAACAAAACAAAACAAAATAAAAATTTTATGACATGCTTGGCTGTAATGCTTTGAAAACTCCAGAGAACACATTGCTCTAGGGCACACCAGCTACAGGGATGGCCATGCGTAGGGCACAGCAACTGGTGAGGATGACTTATCGTGGACGCCCCCAGGCAGCTACTGTAGCACAAAGACGGGAGGAGGACAACTTGGAAAGGAGGAAAATGACAGAGCCACAGGGTAGCTAGCAGGACTTGATGAGCACAGATGAGACCTCTTGGGACCTCTCAGGAGTTATGATTATATCTGAGTGAGGGTCATGAAACACTGGGAGAAAGAATCAACCATACATGGATACTACATTAAAATTACATAAATTCTAAAGTAAATATGGCAGGCTATTTTGATTGCACATTTTGAAGTGGATCTAGATAACAAAGTAGATTTATTGATCAACTTTCATATTTGTATTTTTTTTGACATAGAGCCTTAAGCTGTCCCCCTGAGTAGAGTGCATCACAGCTCACAGCAACCTCCAACTCCTGGGTTCAAGTGAGTCTCCTGCCTCAGCCTCCCAAGTAGCTGGGACCACAGGCACCCACCACAATGCCTGGCTATTTTTTGGTTGCAGCCATCATTGTTGTTTTGGTGGGCCCGGGCTGGATTCGAACCTACCACCTTAGATGTATGTGGCTGGCACCTTAGCCACTTGAGCCACAGGCGCCGAGCCTTCATATTTGTATTTACAAATTTCAACATAATAGTCACAGATCTTACCCTTTGGGATGTTATGTGATATAGACTATTTTACCATGTGCTATCACTTGAAAATGCATTATTTTAGCTAATCTAGCAGTCTGGTGGGGCACATATTTCTAGTATAGCCTTGCTTAAAAGAAAAGAAATTAACTTGCAAGAGACCCATGACACATTCAATATCCTCCAGTTAGGAGACATCAGGGGAGCACAAACTCAGCCCCTGGGGCTCAGAATCTCTCCCTCCTTTCATAGCCCTGCAGGAGCTGCCAGATCTCACACTTCTGCTTGGTAATTTGGGGATCAGCAGTCAAAAGCCCTAGACTAACAATTGAAAAACCCCAAAAGGAGTTCTGGCTCTTGTTCAGCATCTCCTTGACCTTGGGAAAGTCACTTAGCTTTCTATTTTATTTCCCCATCTGCAGAATGGGTTGGGTGGTAATAACACCTGCCCCACCCAAACTTACGTGAATGTTACGAGAAAGAATTAGATAATGTCTGCACTGTGTTTTACTCTCCTTAGAAGAAAGTCTCTATAAAATACCAGGCAGAAATTCTTCTGACTTTATGAGGGCTGCTGAGATCAAAGCCTGCGGCCATGGGCTGGGGAAACTTTCTCCTGCACAGAGAACATTTACTGCTGCACAGTCTAATAACATTCCTCCCTCTAGATTCTAAAATGATTTGCAGATAGTCATTAAGCAAATCTTGCTGCCCTTAAGCAACACACAGTTTGCACCATAACAGCCTAAAGCTTTATAAAAATGAAATCTTAGGAAGAGCAAAGGCCGTGTTTGAAAAATAATCGAGGAATTTTGAACTTTCAGTCTGTTTTCTAATCTATTCTCTATGTCCACAAAATATAATTTAAGATTACCTCTTTAGTGTTCTGTCCATAGCAGCTAAGTAGCACCATACAAGCAGATCTAGTGGGAGAACCTACTAATACACAAAGGGAAACAAACACTACTAAACATCAGTAACTTTGAAAAGCTTTGGACAACCCTAAAACTATATGTGCATTCCTAGAGTTGATATTTGTCTGAACCAAAAATACGGTCTTCTCGCCTGTTTGATGTGCAGGTCCTCTCCCTGAGAAAGTGGAAAAGGTCATCAAACCATAAAAGAACCCGCTGTTCAGCTTTAGGGAACCTATTTCCCCAGAGTGTGAGGATCCATTAGCCAGGTCTTATGATGTTTGCATAATATTGCCTAACCTCATTTTCTGATGTCTCAACTTGACTGCATTTCATTTTAATTTATTAAACTCTACTGGCAAAGTCTCAGAGTAAAACGCTGTGCTATCTTATTTTTGAATCTACATGTTAATGATGTCTAATTGGCCTTCATTTCCATCTGCACAGATCTCTAGTCCTCATTTCTGGAATTAGTAGATCAAATTTCCAAATCCAACCCCAGTCATGACCTCATGATGCGTATTTGACTTTGCCTCATTATTCTAACAAAAGCCTAAAATGTGAGATACCAGTGTGAGCAAGAACCAGGTGATAAAATGATGAGTTTCATTCTGTTTAAATTAGAGCTGTTGAAATCCCAGGGTTAAAGGCACTGGGGACCTCTATTCTCAGCCAAGACTGATGTGGGCTATGTTTTCTTTCCTTTATGGATCTGTTCTGGAGTTTCTTCTTCTTTTTTTTTTTTTTTATTCTTATCTCACATTTAGAAGTTGTCGATGTTCTGGAGTTTATTGAGATGAGGATTAGGACCAGAATTGATGGGCGCTGTACATTCATCGGAGGTTGAATAGAACCCACTACCTCCTTTCTCTCAACCCCTCCAAGAGTTTTTTTTTTTTTTTGAGACAGAGCCACAAGCTATCCCCCTGGGTATAGTGCCGTGGCATCACAGCTCACAGCAACCACCAAAACCTGGGCTCAAGCAAGTCTCCTGCCTCAGCCTCCCAGGTAGCTGGGACCACAGGCACCCTCCACAATGCCTGGCTATTTTTTTGGTCGCAGCTGTCATTTGTTGTTTGGTGGGCCCGGG
>CAUYTI010082865.1:0-40856 GCA_963575145.1 Galago senegalensis
GCGGGCGCCTGTGGTCCCAGCTACTTGGGAGGCTGAGGCAGGAGACTTGCTTGAGCCCAGGAGTTGGAGGTTGCTGTGAGCTGTGATGCCATGGCACTCTACCCAGGGGGACAGCTTGAGGCTCCGTCTCAAAAAAAAAAATAATAATAATAAATGCAGCTTGTGTATACTCCGGGAGTAGCTGGTCCAACCTGACGCATCTGATTGGATGTGTATCTCTCCTTCATAAACGATATGAAAATCCATATTTCTCACACAAACTGGATTTAATTTTGATCAATGTATATTACTTAAACATCAGTTTTTAATTCAACATATCAATATGTTGTTTATCATATTGCATCCTCATTCATCAGAGAAATATGTCTATAATTTCCCCTTTATAATAATGTACTTTTTCTAATTTTACTCTCAGGGGTATCCAGACTAAGTAGAATGATTTTGAAGTATTTCTATTTCTACTGTCTATAAGACTTGGTGTGATCTGGCTGTTTTTTTTTTTTTTTTTAGAAATTATTTTTTACTTTTATTTATATATATATTAGTCATCTATTTTTTTTTAGACTTTGGTAAAAACATAATAAGGAAAAAAGATTTGTTTGCTATTTGTATTTTGTCTTTTGTATTCTGTAACAAACAAGTAGTAAATGATTATGTATTCAAAAAAATTGCACAGCTCTCATTAAAGCTATATTGATAGGTACTTTCTATTTTGGTTGCTGATACAATGCCAACTTTCTTTTTCTAATATTATTTTGTAATTCTTTTTTATATAGGAATATAATTGATTTTGTATAGTTATTTTGAAGTTAGCTACATTGCTGAATTTTTCTGTTGTTTTTGGTAACTTGCAAGTAACTTGGTAACTCGGAAGTAATGAAATTTGTAATTTTTTTTTACAAACCATTGGGATTTTTAAGGTATCATAATTGTACTAGCTAGGGTCTTCAACTTTACTAGGAGTGGTGGTAATGAGTACACTTATCTCATAATTGATTTGTAGATAATGCTTTTGTTTCCTCATAAAATTGATATATTTATCCCAACGCTATCTTCACTGATTATGTCAATGTTTTGCCTATAGTTGATGTTCTATAAATATTCATGGAATAAAGGAGCCTGAAATAAAATTAAAAAAAAAAAAGAAAATCCATATTGTTAGTGTTTGTGGCAAGAGAATCTCTGGCCTTGAATTTTTATGCAAGAAAATCTTTTGGATTTCTGGGAAAATCATTCTAGTGAACCAACTGAATGAAGCTGTTCTCTCTGGCAACTGAAACACAGACCCTCACCTCAGGTTCTCTCTTTCAATCACTCTTTGCCTATGTCAATACCTGCTCCCTTAGGCAGTGCACGCAAAGAACAGGAAGGTGGCCAAAATGCTATCCGTCAAAATGTCCAGGTAGAAAAGGGAATAGAGTTAACCGGTTTGGAAATGCAGAGGCAATCCTAAAGGTCAGAATGGGACTAGAGTTTTGAGTTTAGCTTTGCCCTTTTCCAGCTCCCGGGTTTTTCAGTTACGACATAGAAGTGCATTTTCAAAGGACAATGTTTTTAGAAAAGATGTGTCAAGAAGAGCCCAAGGCAGGAAGATCACCTGTCAGCCACAGCCTGCCAGGAGCATCAGGTACTGGCGCCGAGTGCCAAAGCTCGTGGCTGTACCTCCTCCTTGCTTGTTCAGTCCTGAGGGTGCCCCTGATGAAAAGTTGCCAAGTCACATGGGGACCTGGTAATGGGACTATTATAGACAAGGCACTAAATGAGTTGGAGAAACTCGTTTATCTTACTGACTGTGCTTGCTGTCTGCCGAGAATACAATTCCTCTGAGTACAATACAAATAAACATCTGTAGCTCCTCTGATGCAAACACATCCAAGGCACTTTTCAGCAAAGTACAAAACTGAAAGGTCCAAGTGCCTTGTTAGAGAAAATGGACCAGTGCAATTATATACAATTAGAATTTAGGTTTGAATAAAGCTTTACATTTTAGCATTTTGTTTTCTAGTTTAAACCACAGTCAAGAATGGGGACAGGGGTGTGCCCTGTAAGCATATAGTCAAGACCTGGAAATTTTCAACATCCACCAAGACATAGTTGTATTAGATGATCTATAAAATGCCCTCATAAGGCTGGGCGCTCTGGCTCAGACCTGTGACCCCAGTACTCTGGGAGGCTGAGGCTGTGGATTACTTACACTCAGGAGTTAGCAGCCTGAGAAAAAACTAGACCCCGTCTCTAAAAAAAATAGCCAGGCCTGTGTCAAGCACCTGTATTCTCTGTTACTTGGGAAGCTGAGGCAGGAGGATCACTTGAACCCAAGAGTTTGAGGTTGCTGTGAACTTGAGGCCTTGATACTTTACCCAGGGTGGCAGAGTGAGACTCTGTCTCAAAAGAAAAAGAAAAAAACAAAAAAATGCCCTTGTGTATTTTATGATTGAGCTTTATAATCCGAATTTTATAATATCTGCTCTGTTCAGCAGATATTATAAATCACAGTACAGATTACTTTGGAAGCTATTCATTTAAGTCTGAGTCATCTGGTCTGGCCTACTTTCTTGACTAATGATTGTCCATAGTCTGCTTCCTTATTCTTTCTTTTTCTTCTTTTTCTTTCTTTTTTTTTTTAGACAGTCTCACTCTGTTACCTTTGGTAGAGTGTCATGGCATCATAGTCACAGCAACTTCAAACTCTTGAAATCAAGCAATCCTCATGCCTCAGCCTCCCAAGTAGCTGGTAGTAAAGGTGCCCACCATTATGCCCGGCTAGTTTTAGAGACTCAGTCTTGCTCTTTCTCAGGCTTGTCTCCAACTCCTGAACTCAAGCAATCCATCTGCCTTGGACTCCCAAAGAGCTAGGATTATAGGTGTGAGCCACCATGCCCGGCCTTTCTTCCTTAATCAGATATTAACAAGGCTCAGCCAAACATCACCCAGATAATGTGTTCCACATCTTCACAGCTGCTTCCCAAATTGTCACAGCAAAAACAGGAGCCGATGTTTTCTTACACACCCCTGCCACTGAAAGCATCTCAGGAAAACTTTCAGAAAGGTGCTGTTTCCTGACAAGAAGACTGTGTATTTTCAACATTCTATGGAAGCCCCTTGCAGCCCCACTACAACAAACATTAGTGTAAGACATACTCTTTACATTTCAGCACTCTGATCATGCTGCAAATACTATATCTGATTGGTCAGTGAAATCTAGGGTTTTTCCGTATGAGGCTGGTACCCTCCCCTGACTTTGGCCATACCACCATTTAACATTGGGCCATGACAGCCTATAAAGATGGGAGAATTGGTGTATTTCATCCTTCTCCTTTATAAAAATTATTGAATAGTTTTACTTGTTACTTTATCATTCTCAGAATCATTTAATATTTTTATTTGCTACAGGTTATCAAGCTAAATGCTTTTAATTGTGCAGGTTATCAAGAAATTGATGTTTGTGCTGCAATATCATATTTTATATACTGAATGATAACATTTTTCTGGGCTGGGCATGGTGGCTCAGGCCTGTTGTCCCAGCACTGTGGGAGCCCGAGGAGGGTGAATCACCTGTGCTCAGAGGTTCGAGACCAGCATGAGCCAGAGTGAGAGCCAGAGTGAGACCCCATCTCTACCAAAAATTGCCAGGCATTCTGGCAGGTGCCTATACTCCCAGCTACTTGGGAGGCTAAGGCTGCAGAATCACTTAAACCCAGGGACCCAGAGGTTGGCAGAGGTTGCTGTGAGCTATGATTCCACAGTACTCTACTGAAGGACACAAAGTGAGACTCTGTCTCCATAAAAAAAAAAAAAAAAAAAAGGATGCCATGGATGTTAATTTGTTAATGTTTAAATAGAGCCTTGTTTGAACTTGAAAGCACATATGTGTGGTCCTTCCAATACATATATCCTAATACTAAGGGGATCTGCTATGAGCATCAGAACAAGTACCTTATTGATAATAGAGTGACCTTACATGATTCACATATTTGTAGGGATAACGGAAATATAAAAAGATCAAGACTGAGTCTGGCCAGGCTGGCAGCTCACGCCTATAATCCTAGCACTGTGGGAGGCCAAGGTGGAGGCTTGCTGAAGCTCAGGAGTTTGAAACCAGCCTGAGTAAGAGCAAAATCTCATCTCTACTAAAAATAGAAAAGCTAGCAGGTGTTGTGGTGGGCACCCATAGTCCCAGCAACTGGGGAGGCTTAGGCAAGAGGATCACTTAAGCCCAGGAGTTTAAGATTGCTGTGAGCTGTGACACCACAGTTCTCTAGCCAGGGTGACAGAGTGAGACTTTGACTCAAAAAAAGTAAAAGTTAAAGAAAGAGCAAAAGGAATGGATCTGAAAAGATTCCCCGTGCTGTCCAAAGATGACCGATCACTGATTTTATCTGACAGATCACCACATTGGACGCTTATCTTGGAAGCCCCTCTTCAAAGCCACAGTAGTTTTATTTGCGGGGTCCAAGCCTTCAAAATCTGTGAATAATTGCACATGTGTTTTAGTTTTCAGTTTGCTGAGTAACAAATGACCACTAATAGTGACTTAAAACAATGCAAATGAATTCCCTCATAGTTTCTGCAGGTCATAAGTTTGGGCACAAAATCCCAGATCTGGGATTTTTCATTCCAGATCTCACCAGGCCGAAATCAAGGCTCACCAGAGGCATGAGTGCCTTCACCAAGCCCATTGGCACTGACGGGGTTCATTTCCTCACTTTCTTCCACACCAGGCCAAGCACATTTCTCTGACTTTCTCTCTGCGGCCAACCAGAGAACAGTCGTTTTTTTAAAAACATTTGTGTGATTTAGTCAGGCTTACCTAGACAATTTCTCAGTCTTATGATCAACTGATTTGGAACCTTGATTATATCTGCAAACTCCATCACAGCAGTAGCTAGATTAACATTTGATTGAATTCACTGGAAGAAGGTTCTAGGGAGTCAGGAATTTGGGGTCCATCTTAGAAGCTTGCCTACTATAATATATAAAAAGTCTAATTGTAGACACTACCTATGAAATAAGGTAAGTACCTTATTACCTTACTCTAGCAAGTATAAGCAAGAATCCAGTCAGGGAAAGCCGGACCCTCTGCCATCTTTAAGTGATGGATTTAAATCTGCAACATGGAGATGTTAGTATCTGACATGAAAACTTTTCTGAATTGTCACAGGAGGCCATAGAGAAAGATGGGCATTTTGCTTAGACAATAAAGAAGTGGTTGGGGTCCACAGGGTGACCATCCTGTGTGCAGAGGTGGAATGACCAAGGGAGAGGATGCCTGACATCCCCACAACCCTCAGGGGCTGTAGATAAGAAGCCATGATGAAGACAATGGAAACCAACACAGGAATCCATCTGTAAGGCTCAAGCCAAGGATCCACCATGAACCATCTGCAGCCTAGAGCCCTGAAATCAATGTCCAACAACTTCTAGAAAGGCCACATGGCCTCCAGTCCCAAATACAGCTCACCCTGCACCCTTGACTGCAGATTCTCAGCTTGACGTATGTCTCTCTTCAGGTGTGAACTCAAACTTACTTTAACATCCTACTCACATATGATCCCATTGCCTTGAATCACAGAGCTCTAACTTCATTATAACCTGAAATTCTCTTGTATGCATTCATCTCTCCTATCAGAAGAATAAACTCAATGATAGATTGTATCTTTCTCATTCATGGCTATGGCAGGGGGCTCAGTTAGTATCACTGAATGATTCAGTGAATGAATGAGAAATCAGAGGTCCACAGCCTCTCCTGGGCAGAAGTCACATCTGTTCACTCTTCTTTCTTTTATATACAGACAGATGAAGTAACTTTGTAATTACCCAGATTTACATGTTTTCTGTTAATTTGTCAACATCTGTGTCCTGTTCTGGAGATGTGGTAACACTTTAAACACAAATTGTAAACTATCCATATCTTTACTTAAAGCTTTACTGCCTGTGATCTTGGGGCACTTTTTGAGAAGCTAGGAGATGGCACATAAATGCAGAAAAGAGATAGACAGTAGTGTAGAGATACAGGCTTTGACATCAGCCAGACATAGGATTAAGTCCCGACTTTCCTCCCAGAGTGAGGAAGGTAACAGTGACATTACCTCCACAAGAAGAGCCATCACTAGGTTGCCACTCCCTGTGCACTTGCTATGGAGAGGGTGCTCTGGCCACCTGGCCTTCTGCTTATAGAGAGGGGGCTGACAGCAGGAGCCTGGTGCTAGCCTGAAGTAGTCTAGACTGAGTGAGAAAATGGCAGACAACTGGTGATGGGATGGGGGAGTCTTTCTGTGCTGCTAACTCAGCCTTCTCCCTCCCTGTCTTGTACCAGTAGAAGGTCCATTCAGTATGGAACAAAGGAAGAAATGGACAAGGCACAGACATGCAAGAGCCCAAACAGATCCCTCCTTTCCCAGAGCAACCTTGCAGCCTGCAGCAGCCTGAGCTGTGATAAGCAAAACTTTATTGCCAAGCCAAGATCAAAGTTCCCAATTTCTTTTCTTTTCTTTCTTTTTTTTTTTTTTTTTGAGATAGATTATCACTTTGTCTCCCTCAGTAAAGTGCTGTGGTGTCACAGTTCACAGCAACCTCCAACTCCTGGGCTTAGGCAATTCTCTTGCCTCAGCCTCCCAAGTAGCTGGGACGACAGGTACTTATGATAACACCCAGCTATTTTTTCATTGCAGTTTGGTCAGGGCCAGATTCAAACTCGCCACTCTCGGTATATGGGGCCAGCCCCCTACCCACTGAGACACAGAGGTGCTTCCCAAGTTCCCGATTTCTCTCTTTTCTCTCCTTTTCTTTTCTTTCCTCACCTCCCTTCCTTCCCTTCCCTTCCCTTCCCTTCCCTTCCCTTCCCTTCCTTTCCTTTCCTCTCCCTTTCCTTTTCTTTCAGAGTCTTATTCTGTTGCCCAGGCTAGAATGCTTTGATGTCCTAGTTCACAGCAACCTCTAACTCCTGGGCTTGCTCAAATGATCCTCTTGTCTCAGCCTCCCCAGTAGGTGGGAATATAGACACCCACCACCTTGCCCAGCTAGTTTTCTGTTTTTAGTAGAGATAGGGTCTCACTCTTGCTCACACCAGCCTTGAACTCCTGAGTACATGCAATCGCCCAGTGTGGCCTCCTAGAGCACTAGGATTATAGGCGTGAGCCACCTTGCCTGGCCAAGTTTCCAAATTCTTGACCTGAATATTCCAGTTAATGAATCAAGACTATATATGGCAGGACAAGAAGAAAAGATAAACATAAAAACAAACAAATGAAAAAAAAACTGCTGTATTTGTCATTTCTCAAGGAGAGCATACTTACCACTGTTATAATTAAATAGAATTTATTCAAGGAATTAAGTCATCTAAGAAATGACAGTGCTGAGGCATACTCTACACCAGTGGTTCTCACCCTGTGGGTCGTGGCCCCTTTGTAACAATGAAAATACATCCTGCATATCAGATATTTACATTATGATTCATAACAGTAGCAAAATTACAGTTATAAAGTAGCAACAAAAATAATTGTATGGTTGGGGGTCACCAGAACATGAGGAACTGTATTAAAGGGTCATGGCATCAGGAAGGTTGAGAACCACTGTTCTACCCTGAAATGCCTGCTCACTTTTCCTCTAAAAACTTTTTGGACAGCAATTGCAATTGTAATAGCACACACACACATATCTCTTGGATTGTCTGGAATAGCCACAAATTCCAAGGGAGTTACTTGTTTGTCAGTAAATAAGATTTCTCCTAGATGATAAGTGTTCTCCTCCCACAGACAATAAAGAGAAAGAGGACAAAGAAAAGGGCATTGAATTTGGCATTTAATAGGTTGTTAGAAACTTTTCAAAGTGCAGTTGCTGAGTCATTCCTGGAAAGAAGACAGATTGCAAGGAATTAAAAGAAAATGGGCTGGGGGCGGGGAGAGAGGTGGAGGCCATGGCTGTTGACATGCTAGAGAGGGAAGCAGCAAAACACCATGATGGGGTTAGATCAAGTCAGCAAGAGCAAATGAAGGGGAGGATGTTGGGAAGATGGGAAAAGGCCTTTGAGAATCTGAAGGCCAAGATGAAGATGCCAAAGATAGAAGGAAGGGGAAAGAAACGGGGAGATTTGCACGTTAAAGAAAAGGAGGGAATGTTTTATTTTCCTAAGAGTTAGTATGTATTGTGCACGAGCTACATGCTAGACATCTTACTAAACAATCATACAAGGCATCTCACAGCAACCTGTAGGTGTCATCACGCCCATTTTAAAGTTAAGAAAATTGGAGCTTACAGCATTGAATTATCAACTCAAAATTACCCAAGTTTACCAGACTCTAAAATCTCTCCTCTTTCTTCTGCATTACTCTGATTTTTTTGAGGCAATGTCTCACTCTGTCACCCTGGATAGAGTGCAATGGCATCGTCATAGCTCGCAGCAACCTCAAACTCCTGGGTTCAAGAGTTCCTTCTTCCTCAGCCTCCTGAGTAGCTGCGAATAAAGGTACCCACCACCACGCTGACTAGTTTTTCTATTTTTGGTAGAAACAGAGTCTCACTCTTACTTAGAAGGGTAATTTTTTTTTTTTTTTTAAGAAAGAAGACCAAAGAAGATGTCAAGCAGTAAGTTTCCTGAGAATAAAATGGGGGGAAATGTAGTAACCTCCTAACCAAATAATTTCTATTTTTTCTAATAAAGAAGCGAAGGCGGTTTGCTGAGAACATGGAAGGAATATGCAACTGAAAGCTAATGGGAAGAGGATGTTTGGAATAATCGCTACAGGAAATATTCTAGAGAAGCCACCAAAAATGTGCATAAAACAATTGTGATCTCTTATCTCTGCCTCCAGAATAAATTTGTTCCTAAAATGCATTGTGTTTGAGCTCCTGGCAAATCTCATTCACATCAGTAACGACATTTTTAGTCACATGTATTATTGATCTGATACTTAAAACTTCTTTCTTTACATGATGGAACTTAGGTTCAGAGATTATAAAAATTAAGTAACACATACTCTTCATTGGTACAAATCAAACCAAATGAAATCAGGCCAGGCTATGAAGTGTTATTTTTTTTAACCAAATTGTACCATTTACTTTTTAATTTTTTTTTTTTTTTTTTTTTTTTATATTTTCAATGCCACTGGGAGGTACTCAGATATAACATACGATTTTCTTGTCTGGGGAAACTGATTTATTTCCTAAAGTTACTTTGAAATTGTTATTTCAAGAGGCAAGAAGACTTCATCCCAGTATGACTATATGTTTTGAGGGCATAAGTGGTAGGAAAGAATGAGATTGCTATTAACCTTTCTAGTCTGTTCATTAGCCCCATCTTTCTGGCTGAGAGAGAAATGGGATGCTAGTAAAATGCATTCTTTGCGTTTTTGTAGACCTAACGGAAGATGCTCTTATTTAAATTATAGCTCATTTCACTGCCATGGTGTTATATATTAGAAATTGATTACCCCCATTTCTTCTGTAATAGCTTCATTATATTTGAGGAGAGCTTTTGTTTTCTTTTTTAAAAGTAAGAAATAATGAGTGTATGAAAGTGAAATCTTAATTTTTATTGAGTCAACAATTTCAAATAAAGCCTTGTGACTATAATGACGGCATTAAATTGAATTTCAGGACAATTATTATTTTCTGAGAAAAATGAGATGGCTTGCTAGGTTTATTTTTACTATCAAATATCAATTATTATCCACCTTTTAAAGGCATTATAGTAAGTCTGACACCCACTTCTAAGCAAATAGAAAGAAAATTGGTCAAAGGTGCAAATAACCCTAGGCCTACATCTTGTTGGTGATTTTAAAATGCCTTTTAACTGGGGAAGTGCTTCTGGCTTTCACAACTTTTTGAAGTATGTATTTTCAAACTTTTAATTAAGTTACCCAATATTCTTGATAGCTGAGCTGGTAAAATTTTGACTTAAGCTTTTAGATCATAAACTTTAGCAAATTCCCAAGATTTAAGGGAAAGAAAAAGAATGGAAATAGGAAAAAGACAGGCAAATTAAATGCAAAAGCATTTGTCTGAATATTAAAGACTTTGCCTTTTTAAAAAAATTCTTCTCTTTGGAATTTATTAAATGAGATAGAAAGTAAACCAGAATTGCTGTCTGTCCCTTCTCTTGAACAACTTTCTAGTCAATGAATATTTTCTTACATAAGAGAAAATTCTAGAAACAAACTCAAGGATAACATAGTACACATTTATTCTTATGTGGAACGTCCACTGCTCCCACGGGTGCTGAGGATACTCCTCTGAGGGTTTGCAAACAAGAAAAACAGCAGCCAGAGGTAGGGTTGGGGATCACTGATCTTCCCCTGGGCCAGTTCCTTGAGGGGCTGAACAGGAAACTGAGGATGTAAATTAGGGCCAAATTGCCAAAGTAGGATTTTTTATTGTGGTACTTTCATCAATTTCCCCAGCTACTGTTTAATATACTAAGAAATTCAATCCTTACAGCACTTCCTTAAGTTTGACAATATGCTATATTTGTTGAAAAGTTTTTTCATAGAATCAAGTGTGCTTTTCTTTTCATTTTGTTTTTTTTTGGGGGGGGGATTCATTGAGGTACAAAGAATTAGGTTACACTGATTGCATTTGTTGGGTAAAGTCCTTTTTATAATTGTGTCCAGCTTCCAAGAACTGTGTGATACACCTTGACCCACACACACACATTCCTCCCTCCTCTGCTTTCCCTGTTCCCTCATTCCCCTACCCTCACCCAGCATGTATTAGGACATCTACTGCCTTCATATCACACTTGAGGACATTGGATTCTTGCTTCTCCATTCTTGTGATGCTTTACTAAGAAGAATCTGTTCCACCTCAATCCCAGTTAATACAAAAGATGTAAAGTCTCCATTTTTTTTAATGACTGAAGAGTATTCCATGGTGTACATATACCACTGCTTGTTAATCCATTCCTGGGTTGGTGGGCATTTAGGTTGTTTCCATGCTTTGGCAATTATAAATTGAGCTATGATTAAACAGTCTATTGCAAATGTCCGTGTGATAAAAGGAATTTTTTTCTTCTTGGTAGATGCCCAGCATTGGGATTGCAGGATCAAAAGGGAGATCTAATTTGAGTTCTTTGAGGGTCTCCATGCCAGCATCTCTAGCTTTGAGACTTTGTGATGTGGGCCATTCTCAGTGGGATTAGGTACTGTCTCCGGGTGGTTTTGATTTTCATTTCTCTGATGATTAGGGATGATGAGCATTCTTTTATATTTTGGCCATTCATCTGTCTTCATTTGAGAAGGTTCTATTCATATCTCTTGCCCAGTGATTTTTATTGTTTCTATGATCTCAGTGCTGAAATTAGTCTGTTTATGAGATCTATTTCTTCTTGGTTAAGTCTAGGGAGAGAGTGTGATTCCAGGTATTGATTCATTTCTTCTATAATGCCAAATTTCTGGGCATAAAGTTTTTTATAATACGCATGGATAATCTCTTGTATCTCTCTGGCATATATTGTTATTTCCCCTTTATCATTTCTGATTAAGGTTATTAGAGATTTTACTTTTCTGTTTCTAGTTAATGTAGTCATAGGTCTATCAACTTTATTTATTTTTATAAAAAAACAACTTTGTTTTGTTAATTTTCTGAATGATTCTTTTGTTTTTAATTTTGTTAATCTCTGACTTAATTTTGGTTATTTCTATTCTTCTACTGGGTTTGGGATTAGATTGTTCTTTTTCCTGTTCCATAAGATGGTTCATGAATTTATTGATGCACTCTTTTTCTTTTTTTCAAACATAGGCATCTAATGTGATAAATTTCCTTCTTAAGACTGCTTTTTCTGTATGCCACAGGTTTTGGTAACTTGTGTCTTCATCATTGTTATGTTTGAGGAATTTAACAATTTCTTCTTTTATCTTTCTGAACCCAACTATCATTCAGCATAGAGTTGTTTAATTTCCATGCCTTTGTGTGGGGATGAATGTTTTTGTTGGAGTTGAGTTCTACCTTTATTGCCTTGTGGTCTGAGAAGATACAAGGTATAATTTCTATTCTTTTAATTTTGCTGAGGTTTGATTTGTATCCTAGGATATGATCTATGTCAGAGTATGTGCCATAGGCTGGTGAGAAAAATGCATATTCTTTAGCATTGGGATAGTGTGTTCCATATATGTCTATTAATCCTGTTTGTTCTAGGGTCACATTTAAGTCATTCATATCTTTGTTTAGTTTCTGGGTAGAGGATCCAGTTCTGTCAGAGGGGTATTAAAGTCCTCAGATATTAGGGTATTATGGGATATCATTTTTCTCAGACCCATCAAGGTTTGTTTCATAAATCTGGGAGCATTTAAGTTGAGTACATAAATATTTAAGATTGAAATGTCTTCTTGTCATATTGTTCTCTAACTAGTATGAAGTGTTCATCTTTCCCTTAACTAGTATGAAGTGTTCATCTTTGTCTTTCTTAACTTTAGTTGCTTTAAATCCACTTATATCTAAGAATAAATAAAATTGCAACCCCTCCTTTCTTCTGATTTCTGTTTGCTTGAGGTACTGTTTTCCATCCCTAAACCCTGGGTCTTTATTTGTCCTTCAAGCCTAGGTGTGTCTCCTGGACACAGCATATGGATGGTTTGTGCTTTTTGATCCAATCAGGCAGGCTGTACCTCTTCAGTGGTGAATTCAATCCATTCACATTAAGTGAGATAATTGATAAGTATGGTGTAATTCTATTTGTCTTATTTTGTGAAAGTTTTGTGTGGTTTTATCCTTTATGTCATTGTGGAAGCTAAGTTTGACCTTTAGCTTGTAGGTGTTTACTTTCCATTGTGATATTAAGTGTTGAGAATAGGTCTAAGTATTTCCTGTACAGCTGATCTTGTTGTGGAAAATTTTTTCAATGTTTGTATATTCACAAAAGATTTGATTTTGTCATCAGTTTTGAAGGTTAGTTCATAGGATATAAGATTCTGGGCTGGAAATTGTTTTATTTAAGAATGCTGAAGATAGATGACCATTCTTTTCTGGCTTGGAGAGTTTTAGTTGAAAAATCTGCTGTCACCTTAATGGCTCTGCCCCTCCAGATCAGTTGGCACTCACTCCTGGCCACTTGCAGAATTTTTCACTATCATCTTGATGTTGGACAAGTTCATTACAATGTCTCTTGGCTAAGCTCTATTTGAGTTGAGATTACCCTGGGTTTATTATCCACCTAAAAGGAGTGTGTCCCTTTGGGGAGTTAGACACAATTGTAAAAGGGATTTTACCTAACAAATGCAATCACTGTAACCTGGTTTCTTGTACCCTCAATGAATCCCCAACAATAAAATAAATAAATAAATAAATAATTAATAAATAAAAGAAGTGTGTCAAGTTCTTTAGTAAAACTTGGGAAGTTCTCATTTATGACCATCTCTGTTAGGGCTTCTACTCCTTTGAGACAATCCTCTTCCCCTTTAGGAATACCAATTATTCATATGTTTGAATGCTTCATGAAGTCTTGTAAGGTCTTTTCTTCTCCATGGTCTAACCTATTTTTGATACTTTCCACTACATCTTTGCATTCCCTGATTGTCTTCCTCATTTCCTTAAGCTCCACCATAACCTTTCTGTATCTCATCAGTCTTTAGTTCTGCCCTTCATTTTCCTATCCATTCCATTATTGTTATTATCATCCATATTTTAAATTCCTTTTCTGCCAAATCCATTAATTCTTTGTAGGTGAAGCCTTCTCTAGTAGCTGCCTCATGGTCCCTAGGAGTTGTTTTGGTTTCTCATAGTGCTCCAATTTTTCTGTTGGTTCCTCCTTGTGTGTTCTTTTTATTCACCTCTTTATCCTCCTTTTTCCTTCTCATGTCCTCCTTTGCTTCAAAATACCTTGTCTCAGAACATAGGTGTTGAAATGGCCTCTTGGTGTAAGGCTACAGGAAGGTAAGGGTAAAGAGTGAGCAGGGAAAATAAGAGGAAAAGAAAGAAAAACAAAAAGAAAGAAATATAAAAATTAAAAAAAAAGAAAAAAAAGAAGGGGAAATTAAAGAAAAAATTAAAGAACAGGTGAAAAGGACAGGAAAAGAGAATGAGAGTGATAGGAGAAATGGTATTTTTTGGCATAATGCTAAGGCCATGCCTATAACTCAAGGAGTTTGAGGGATTGGGCTGGGTGTGTTCCTCAAAATAAGGATGCTCCTTACCAGCCTGAGCAAAGCCAGACACTGCCTCTGCCAAAAATAGGAAGAGAAAGAAAAGAGCAAAAATAAAAAACGAGAAGGAAAAAGTAAATAAGAATGAAAAGGAAACAGAAAAATTCTGCACTGTGGACCACAGCCACGCCACCCCAGCACTCAGAGAAAAAAGCATACAAGAAATAATAATAATAATATAAGAATAGATAAATGAAATTAAAAATACAGTTCTAAAAAATAAAGGAGAGAGAGAGTAGAGTAATAAAGAAAGAAGGAAGAAAGACCAAAAAACAAAAAAAGGAGGAGATAATCTTAGCTGTTGTATGAGCAACTTACGTGGGAATGATGAGAAAAGTAGAAGAGTCTCTACCAAAAGAGAGAATGGAGTGAAGTCAAATAGAGAATAAATGAGGCTAAGATACCACAACCAAAAAAGACAGGAGCCCCTGCTCTTGATGAAAATAAAAATGGAAGTTAAGAGTAAAGCTAAACAAACAAATAGTGAAAAACAAAAACATCTCTAAACAAAAAAAACTCTAAAAGCCAAAAATAGCAGCAACCTCAGCAACAAAGAGAAGAAAAAGAAAAATGCTAAAAAAAATTATATATATATATATATTTACACATACATATAGCTGAAGGGACTAACTTTAATAGGAATATATATATTGCAATATGTTGCCGGGACACCAGGTGGTGCTGTGATTTTCTTTTAGGGGACAGTAAACAAAGCTAGTAAACTCACTCTAGTTCCCAGGCATGATCCTATTTCCTAACTTAGTAGTCCTTGGTGATCACCTGATTGTTTCCTCAGCACTCAGATGCCACTGGGTTGGGATCATAAAGCTCTCCAGGATCTTTCAGAGGCAGGTCTCACAGTGCCCCCTGACAACAGTTCCCATGCAGTATAGGAGTCATTCAGCCTGTCCCAAGAGTGGAGTTCTGATCCTGGCAGGCAGAACAAAGATGGCTATGCCTTAGGTCCCAGTGAGAGGCCCAACCTCTAGACATTCTCACAACTTTCCCACAGTGGCAGCTCCCTGGGATCCAGGACCTTACCAGTATGGCTGCCCCATCAAACTGATGGCAAATCCACTCCAACTAGCACTCAAATATGGCTGCTGTATATTGTCTGCCCACTCTACCAAGCTTTCCACTCAACACAGGGCTTCCCCTGAGAACCAAAAACTGTGGAAAGGCTTCCTCCCATCCCTGACCTCCATGGCAAGGCTGGCTGTTTCCACTGGCTGCCAAACACTTGCCTAGTGTGTCAGATCTCCACCTCTCCCTATCACATGCTGTCTCCTGTACATACTAAGCTATGACTCCAGGTAAGATCCCCACACCAGGTATGGCTAGGTTCTTTTTCCTTCCCCAGTCATACTAGGAGACCTCAGCCAAATGATCCTTCTCATCCACCATCTTCCAGTTTTCTCAAGTATGCTTTTCTTTATTCATTTATTATCTGAGACAGGGATGTGGGACTTCCATTAAGGAGAGAAACTCAGTATCTCAAAAAGGTAACTATAAGCCCTAATAGGAATTAGAGACATCACTCAAAGAGCAAGTACAAAACCACTACTATAGAAATTGATGTTTTTCCATTCAGATTCTCTGAGGACTCTTAAAATTCCATGTGTTTAATAAAGTTCACTCCCAAACAAGAGTCTGACAAGATTCTTGAAATATTGAGAGAAAAAGATTGTACAAGTACTACTATCAGTTCACATAATTCTATTCCAGAAGCAGCAAAGGCATAGTGTTCCAAAATAATTTTAAACACTGATAATGGTAACCAAATATTTACCAACCCCATTATTCTATGAGGTCAAGCTCAGTTCTTACCTCACTCTCCACAAAACCACAACCCTGAGAACAGACTTAACTCATTCACTCATTCTTGTGCCTAGAAAGGAAGTGAGCCATGAGGAAAAACAGATGGAAAAAACAATGAAAGAATGAATGAGTGAATGAATGAATGAATGATGACTGTTGTTGTAGGAGAGAGAAAAACACATAACAAAAATCCAGTCCTAAAAAAGTTCTTTTCATCCCACCAATAATGCAAATTTAGAAGAAAAATGAAACTTTCTTCCCAGAAAAATTAGCAAAAACAAAGAGAACCTTTTGGAAAGAAGGGAACACTTTCACATTGTTGGCAGGACTGTAAACTAATACAGCCTCTTTGGAAAGAAGTGCAGAGAATCCTCAAAGAACTCAAATTAGACCTCCCATGTGATCCTGTAATCTCATTACTACCCAGAAGAAAAAAAATAATTTTATCACAAGGACATTTGCACTATATTGTTTATTGCAACTCAATTTACAATCCCCAAGATGTGGAATCAACATAAGTGCCCATCAACCCATGAATAAATTAACAAACTGTGGTATATGTATACCATGGAATATTATTCAGCCATAAAAATATGGGTACTTTACATCTTCTGTGTTAACCTAGATGGAGTTTAAACACATTCTTTTTAGTAAAATATCACAAAAATGGAAAAGCAATTATCCGATATATACACAATACTAATACGAAGTAATTAGATGAACAAATACACACCCACATAAGAGAAAAACTCAATACAATTCACATTAGGAGGAGGGGAAATGAGAGAAGGGAGAGGGATGGGTTAGCTCCCAGCTAATGGGCACAATGTAAGGGTACATGGCACACCTTGTGTGTGTGGGACACAACTATAACAGGGACTCTACCTAACAAATGCAAACATTATAACCTAATACTCATGTGTACTCTCACATTAATCTGAAATTAAAAAAAAAAACCAAAGAGAACCCTGCAGTGCAATCTTTGTCACCAGTGAGGAGCCCCTTTAAGTTCTTGGATGAGCATCATCTTCCTCTGCAGTCCTTGCCTCGTGGGAGAAAGGGGGGCTTTCCCTGACAGTATCTAGAAATGTAAATCAGCATTTCAAGATTAAATAAATCTCATCTCCCCTGTATTTAAATAGTAACAGACCCATACATTACTATGTATTTGGAATAGAAGATGAGAAAAATGTATCGATGCCTTTTGTGAAATAAAATAAAATCTTAAGTCTCCCCCAAAACTAGCAGCTGACTGACTGGACTCCCTTTTGCCCAAGGGGATCCCCTAAAACTGAGCTGTTAGCCATGAGAAAGGACATCAGGCCTGCCTCAGCAAGTCCCTCTCTCTCCTTACAGATGTCCTTGGTGACTCATTATCAGGCCTAAGGCTCTGCAAGATACACCTCCATGCAGGTCCTCAATGTACACAACAAACCACTTGGATCTGGGCATATGTCCTGTAGTGTGTCTCTGATTAACAGACCCTTATCTTAACTCAGCATTTCTTTTCTCTGATTCCTGGTCTATTAGACAGAGCCTAAATCTTTCAGCCACTTTTCAGCCAAAGAATCTTTAAACCAACCTATAACCTATAACCCATCCACCTTTGAAATGTCCCACCTTTTTTGGCTAAACCAATGTGTGCCTTCCACATACTGATTTATGACCTCACCTATAATTCCTGTCACCCCACCACTAAGAGTCCACTTGCTCAAGGCTTCTTAGGTGTTGCTCTAGGTCATGTCCTCAAATTTGGCTCATAATGAAGCACTTTAAATTATTTTACGGAGTTTGGCTTCTTTTCAATTGACACTCCCACAGAGCCTTCAACGCTAGAGGCTTTCTTTTTGCATCAGTGAATCATTCATTCACAGCATGCAAGAGAGCTTTGATTCCCTGGCCCAGCACCCACTGGATGATAAACTTAGAAAGGTATTTCATTTGTTTTTTTCTGAGACTTATAGAAATGCAAGAGACTTAACCATGAGTGTTTTTAGACACAAGGGGAATATATCTTGAAATATCTTGAATATTTGGCTCAGAAGAAGCTCTTCATATTTTCCTCAAATCACTTCAAAGTTCATTGGGTAAAGACAGCTTCATCTTCACATGAAATTCTGAAAGTTTTGCAGTATGCTAATGAAAGAAATTTGGACCTTCAGAACTGCATTTAAGAACCTGGAGATGTCTTCTGTACGTGTGCCTATTAGGCCCAGGAGGTGCTCAACAATATTAATATTCAAAGGACTTCAGTACACACATCTTTGTTGGCTGGGAAACCAGGCTGCCTATTTATTACTATGAGGTTTGAATTCCAGGCAGCCTTCAGGCTGGCAAAGTTCTTACAGGCTTATTCAAGGAAATAATGAAAATCAAGAGTTTTTAAAAGGTGGAAATTAAAGATATGCAATAACATCGGAAATAAATTCAAGAAGAGAAATAACCGGGGAATGCCATTAGTTAGCTAAAAGGCATGTACACTGATAGAAATGCCCAAATATGGAAACTATTAGGCCTATACCTGGTTATAAATAGGGTAACGATACATGCTGTGCCCAAGAGAGTCCTGTACAGCAACCCAGCTGGTTTAGCATCTGTCTTACAAGTTATTTTTTAATGAGGAATCATCATGAAGAGTTGCAATTAGGTAAGCCAGATGCTTCTGATGGACTCTCACTCTGTACCTCCCGTTTCTGCCAGGGTCTGACCTAAACTGTGTGAAACTCACCTGCAGTGAACAGAGTTCTCCCTTTAACGGGTGGGCAAATCTGAAAGACTTAAACCCACGCTTCTTTTCCCAGTCTTTTCCAGGTGCACCATAACTAATTCCAGAATGTTCTGGAATATTCTCCAGTCAGCAGCTGTGGTCAGCAATGCCTGCTAGTCTGAGCATTGCTGCCCCCAGTGCTGTGGCAGACAATTGTGAGGAAGCCTGTCCCCAGCTTGTGTGATGCAAGAAGAAGCCACCAGAATGCCCATTAGCAGGGTCATTGAGAACCCAGTAAAGTAAAGGTTAAATTTACACAGCATATATGCTGGGAAATGGAGGTTGCTCAGAGAGACCCAACTCAATCGCCACAATGTTTGTCAGTTGTAGAATAGTGTAATCTGCAACTATTTATTTTATTGTTTGTTTTTTTTTTTAACTTAACAACAAACCCTTTGGCAGTAAGGAACTAAAAAGAAAAGGGAAAAAATCATGTTTAGTGAAAAATTAATTTCCATTTCTCAAGAAAGTTGTGTGTGTCACCAACCCAAAAAGTTGGTCAATGTTCTCCATAGACCATTGCACCTGCAGTGATACCATGAGCACCATGCAAAACTGAAGGCTCAACTGTGGTGAGGAGCTGTCAGCATTTACTTCAATAACTGGTATTTATTTTAAGCAGACTTTCCCTGAAAACAAAATTTTAATACAAGCAGCTACAGAGGGCACCTTCTAACGTCACCTTGTAAATGAAGACTTTCCACTGAGATCAGGACTATTCAAACCTGTGCTGTCCTATAAAGTAGCCACTAGCCATCCATGGTTGTTTAGATTTAAATTTATATTAACTTTGCAAATAATAACATAATTCCAATTACATATCATTGTCATCAGGTGCTTAAAAAAGAAAATCTGCTAATTCCTAGTAGAGTTTTATTTTTATTCAATTCCTGGGGTCAAAATAGTATTTTTGGAGGTTCATTCATTTGAAGGTGAAATGCCTGGCATTGTTATAAATGCCACTGTAAATTCAATAACAAAGATAAAATTAAATGGTTTGTCATGATGACACAAATACAAATGTTAGCAAAAGGGTCATGGTGAAAATACATTCTCCCCAAATCAGGAAAATTAGTCATCGAAATACTTGAAGTTACTGGCAACACACACACAATGACTCAGCTGGTTGTCTGTATCCTCAAGTACTACAGATGCTGATTCAACCAAACACAGACCAAAACTATTTGTAAAGAATAAAAATAAATAATAATAATACAACAAAAAATAATACAAATGGCCAGGCATGGTGGCTCATGCCTGTAATCCCAGGGACGCTGAGGTGGGAGGATCCTTTGAGCTCAGGAGTTCAAGATCAGCCTATCCAAGGGGGAGACTCCATTTCTACTAAAAATAGAAAAACTAGCCAGGTGTGGTGTGGTCCCAGCTGGGCACCTAGAGTCCCTGCTACTCGGGAGGCTGAGGCAGGAGAATCACTTGAGCCCAAGAGTTTGAGGTGGCTGTGAAATGTGATCCTATGGCACTCTAGCCCAGAGTGACAGAATGAGACTCTGTCTCAAATAAATAAATTAATTAAATAACAATAATAAAACAAATAAAAACCCAACACAATACAGTAACTATTTACATAGCATTTACATTGCATTAGTATTTTATGTATTTAGAGACTATTTAAAGTACATGGGAGGATGTGCTTAGGTGATATGCAAACCCTGCATTATTATTATTTTATTATTATTATTATTTTTTTTTGCAGTTTTTGGCCAGGGCAGGGTTTGAACCCACCACCTCCGGCATATGGGACCGGGGTCTTATTCCTTTCAGCCACAGGCACTGCCCCAGCCTGCATTATTTTATGTCAAGGTCTTGAGCATCTGGGATTTTGGTATCCATGGGGTTTCTGAAACCAATTCCTCAAGGATGTCAAGAACTACTGTGATTTCATCCAAACAAGCTTCGGTAATCTGCCAATCAAAATTCAAGCTGTATTTTTAGTATTTACAGTTACACAATTAAAGTGACTAAGCTACAACCCTTCTGTGATGAAGGAATGGAATAAACCAAGAAAAAATAAAGCCCTCCAGCTGCCTGGCAATATATACATTCTCTCTTTGCTCCCCATCACCAATCAGATTTTAGAAATGTTTGAGAATTTGGAGAACTATTTTGTAAATCAACTTAAAAGTAAACGCTTCAATAAATGAGTTCTCTGACTTTCAGTTTCACTTTTTAAAAAATGAGTTGCGAATATTCAATGCAATTATTTGATGAATGGACTATCCCAAACTTCCAATTTTGAAGCTTTTAGGTAAATTATAATGATTGACTAAAAATGTTTGCAATTGAGGACTGGGACTGTGCCTCATGTCTGTAATACCATCACTTGGGAGGCTGAGGTAGGTGGATTGCCTTAGCTCACAGGTTTGAGACCAGCCTAGGCCAGAGTAAGACCTTGTCTATAAAAATAGCTAGGTGTTGTGGCGGGCACCTGTAGTCCAGTTACTTGGGAGGCTGAGGCAAGAGAATCGCTTAAACCTGAGAGTTTGAGGTTGTTGTGAACTGTGATGCCCTGGCACTTTACCCAGGGCAACATAGTGAGAGACTCTGTCTCAAAAGAAGAGAAAAAAGAAGATGATACTGAAAGTTATCCCTAGTAAGGGAAGGAACTGTACAAAGGAATTAGTTGAGAATTCAATTTATAAGATTTAATTTTGAAATTCCATAATTTCATTTTAAAATATTACAATTCATGGAAAGAATCTATTCCAGATTGGATCTCCTATTTTTGAATACATAAATTTTAACCCTGTAAAAAAATATGAATGATTTTCATGATTTTGAGAAATCTAAATTTGATGAAACATCCCAAAGAATTGTAAAGAGACAGTTAGGCGATGTACTTAATGTTTCAAGTTACAGTTTCAATTTGACAGCCAAAGTTCCATGGGGTTCTAGAGATATTTCCTAAAAACAAAATATTTACACATTTAAGCTATTTGGTCTAAAACATTTATACATTCTAAGCTTTTTAGAAACCCTAGAATTTAGAAAGCCTCAATAGCATAATTTCTCTGATTATTCATTTATAAGTATTTTGACTTAAAAAGAGTTCATTGAAAGTCTCAAGAGTTATAAAATAAACATTTGAAAAAATACATAAACAATTGTTATAAAAATTTAAAAAAATGGAACTACAAACTAATACAACATTTTTAGAAGGAATTATGGAGATTCCTCAAAGAACTCAAATTAGACCTCCCATTTGATCGTGCAATCCCATTACTAGGCATCTACCCAGAAGAAAAAAATCATTTTATCATAAGGACATTTGCACTAGATTGTTTACCTCAGCTCAATTTATAATCTCCAAACTGTGGAAACAACCTAAATGCCCACCAACCCTGGAATGTATTAACAAACTGTGGTATATGTATACCTTAGAATACTACTCACCCATTAAAAAGATGGAGACTTTAAATATTTTGTATTAACCTAGATGGAGTTGAAACATTCTTCTTAGTAAAGTCACAAGAATGGAAAAGCAAGTATCCAATGTACTCAATCCTAATATGAAGCCAGTAGATGATCTAATACTCCAATACCTGCCCACATAAGAGCAAAACTCAAATCAATTCAAGGTAAGGGGCAAGGAAATGAGGCAGCTGGGAGAGGGGAGGCAAAAGGGGGCTGAGGTGATCCCACTTAATGGGCACACTGTTAGGGTATATGGCACACTTCTTGGGGATGGGACACAATCATAAGAGGGACTCTAACAAATGCAAAAATTGTAACCTGATTCCTTTTACCCTCAAATTAACCTAAAACAATAAAGTGAAATAAAATAAAAGAGATTTAAAAATCTATAAAATAAAATTAAAAATAAAGCCATGATGGGAGGAACTAAACAATGACGACGCAGCATTAGGATAGGCATGGCCAAGCCACTGATTAAAGAATGTGATAACCTATTAAGATGGAGACTCTGCTTATGTGAAAATATGATGTTCTCATAGTCAACATAAAGATGCTAGCTCCTTTTGATTTTTAATTTTTTTATTTTTTATTTTTTTTATTTCAGGGCAATATGAGGGTACAAATGATCAGGTTATAATGTTTGTGTTTATTAGGTAAAGTCCCTGTTGTAGTTGTGTCCTGCACCCAGGAGGTGTGCCATGTGCCCTTACATTGTGCCTATTAGATGGGAGCTCACTGAAAAGTTAACATTTTACATAGAACTAGCGTGTAGATCCACCAACCTAACAAAATTAATTTTTATGCAATGAATATTTCAAACAATTCTTTCTGATGGCCTCATTAACCCTTAAAATTATCTTCTTTGGGGTGAGGAAAATGTCTTAATTCTAGTGATAAAGGCCAAACATATTTATGTAATATACATATCCACAGTTTCCAAGTTCCAATGGGATTGTTTGGTCTGACAAATAAGTTAGCTTTCTATTTTGATGTATCTTCTCATTCAACTGTACCTATAATGTTAAAACATAAAAACACACATTCTGTTCAAACAACTTCACTTTATTCTGCTTGGCAGATACTGCATTTTTTTGTGCAACCCTGCTTCGAGCAAGTCTGTCAGGCCATTTTTCCACCAACACATGCTCACCTCATGTTTCTATGTCACATTTGGTAATTCTCACAATATTTCAAACATTTTCATAATTATTATATCTGTTGTGGTGACCTATGATCAGTGATCTTTGATGTTATTATTGCAATTGTTTGGGGCGCCATGAACTATGCCGATATAAGATAGGGAACTCAATCAATCAATGCTGTGTGTTCTAACTGCTCTACCAACTAGCCAGTCCTCCATTTCTCTCCCTGGACTTTGATCTTTCTATTCTCTGAGACAATATTAAAATTATTCCAGTTCATAACTCTACAATGTCCTCTATGTGTTCAGGTGAAAAGAAGAGTTTCACATCTTTCATTTTATCTTTTTTATTTTTTGAGACAGAGTCTCAGTCATCCTGGGTAGAGTGTCATGGCATCATCATAGTTCACAGCAACCTCAAACTCCTGGGTTTGGGCAATCCTCTTATCTCAGCCTCCCAAGTAGATGGGATTACAGGCACTTGCCACCATGCCAAGTTAGTTTTTTTTATTTTAGTAGAAATGGGGTCTTGCCCATGCTCAGGCTAGTCTCGAACTCCTGAGCTCAATTAATCCACCTGCCCTGGCCCCCAGAATACTGGGATTATAGGTACGAGCCACCACACCCAGCAACATCTCTCACTTTCAATGAAAAGCCTTAGTAAGGAAGGTATGCGTAAAGCTGAGATAGGGCAAACACTACACCTCTTGGGCCAAGCAGTTAATCAGGTTGTGAAAGTAAAAGACAAGTTCTTGAAGGAAACTAAAAGCACCACTCCAGGGAACACACCAATGATAAGAAAGCCAAACAGCCTCAGTGCTGACACAGAGAAGGTTTGAGTGGAACAAGAGAAAAGATCAAACCAGCTGCAACATTCCCTTAAACCAAAGCCTAATCCAGAGTGAAGTCCCAACAACTTCCTTCAACTTTGTGAAGTCTGAGAGACATGAGGAAGATGCAGAAGAAATGTTTGAAGCTGGCAGAGGTTGGTTCTTAAGGTTCAAAAAAGAAGTCATCTCCTTAATATGAAAGCCCAGGATGAAGCATCAAGCACTGAGGTGGAAGCCACAGCAAGCTATCCAGAAGATCCAGCTAAGATCGCTGATCAAGGCAGCTGCACTGAATAGTGGATTTCTAATGTAGATGAAACAGCCATATATGTGTATGTATGGGAAGAAGAGCCATCTAGGGCTTTCATAGCTAGAGAGGAGAAGTCAGTGCCCAGCCTCAAAGCTTCAAAGGGCAGGCTGACTCTCCTGTTATGGGCCAGTGCAGCTGGTGACTTTAAGTGGCACTTTTTTTTTTTTTTTGAGACAGAGCCTCAAGCTGTCCCCCTGAGTAGAGTGCAGTGGTATCACAGCTCACAGCAACCTCCAACTCCTGGGCTCAGGTGAGTCTCCTGCCTCAGCCTCCCAAGTAGCTGGGACCACAGGCGCCCACCACAACACCTGGCTATTTTTGGGTTGCAGCCATTATTGTTTGGTGGGCCCGGGCTGGATTCGAACCCACCACCTTAGGTGTATGTGGTTGGTGCCTTAGCCACTTGAGCCACAGGCGCCAAGCCTTAAGTGGCACTATTATGACTCCACTCCACTCTAACCCCAGCAAGACACTGTCTCCACAACAACAACAACAAAGTAACTGGTTATTATTTTACTGTGCATTTACCTGATTTTGTCAGAACCTTATAATCTCTAAAATGGGGCTTTGATTCATATAGATCAGTGATTTTCAACCTGTGTTCTGTGAGAGGATCTTGGGCCTAAAACAGTTCTAAAGGTAATTCGTTAAGTTATTTTTTAAAGAAGTTCAAAGCACAATAAGTATATTCTTTTTTTCATTCTTTTCTTTTGATCAACATCAATGAAGTGTGCTGTGGAAGTTTAACTCCAAGTTCGAGGGTGCTGTGAGACAAAAAAGGTTGAAAAACACTGGTACAGGTTTTTATAGATATGTATCTTGGTTTGAAAGCCACATGTGCTGCACTGCTTAATGACCTTGGCCTTAGTAGTCAGCTTCCTCAGTCATAAAATCAATAAAAAAATGTTTCTTTCTAGACACAATGGCTCACAGCTGTAATCCTAGCACTCTGGGAGGCTGAGGTGGATGGATTGCCTGAGTTCAGGAACTCCAGACCAGCCTCAGCAAGAGTAAGACCCAGCCTCTAAAAATAGCCAGGCATTGTGGCAGGTACCTGTAGTCACAGATATTGGGGACGTTGAGGCAGAAGGATCTCTTGGGCCCAAGAGTTTGAGGTTGCTATGAGCTATGATACCATGGCATTCAACCCTACGGTGATTCTGTGAGACACTGTCTCAAAACAAAACAAAACAAAAAAAAAGCTTCTAACTTTAGAGGAATGAATTAAAAGACTGATGCGTTAATACACATAGCAGTAAAACACAATCCTACTTGGCACAATTTCTATATAAGTTTTAGATATCATTGTTTATCAAGTGCCCATTAAATGATAGACTAGACATTCTACAGGATCTAAAGTTAAAGCATGTACAACCTTCCATTCTAATAGGACTCTAACTCTTGATTATAGTACTTACAACTGATGATGAAGAATATTGCTTTGACATTTTTTGTGTTTACCTGAACAGAATTGAAGAACATTCTCTTTAGTAAAATATCATAAGAATAGAAAGGCAAGCTGGGTGCTGTGGCTCATACCTGTAATCCCAGCACTCTGGGAGGCTAAGGTGGGAGGATCACTTGAACTCAGGAGTTCAAGGCCAGCTTGAGTAAGAATGAGATCCTATCTCTACTATAGGAAATAGAAAAATTAGCCAAGTGTGGAGATGAGTTCCTATAGTCCCAGCTACTAGGGAGGCTGAAGCAGGAGGATTGCTTGAGCCCAAGAGGTTGAGGTTGCGATGAGATATGATGCCACGACACTCTATCCAGGGGGACAGAGTGAGACTGTCTCCAAAAAAAAAAAAAAAGGAAAAGGAAAGTAAGTATCCAGTGTATTCAATACTAATATCAAACCAGTAGATCTAATATATGCCCACACAAGAGAAAAACTCAATTCAATTCAATTCAAGTTGGAGGGAGGGGGCAGTGAGGAGGGGGATGCTTAGGCTCCCACCTAATGGGCACAATGTAAGGGTACAAAGTACACCTTCTGGGTGCGGGACACAACTACAACAGGGACCTTACTTAACAAATACAAAAATTGTAACCTAATTATTTTACCTGAATATTAATCTAAAAGTTTAAAAAATGAATATTGCTTTTCCTTCTGGTTTTAGTAAAGAAAAGAAAAAAGTAATTTTCAAAAGTTTCCAAATAATTAAAAGGAAAACTGATGTTTTAAAAATACTGCACACATTAAGTCCACAGTTCAGCTGGGCATACATTTTATTTTATTGTGACAATTTCTAAAATGCAATCATTGGTGATCATGTGAAAACTTCATCCAGGAAGAACTTGAGAAGCAGAACTAACCTATGTTTAGAAGGAGATAATAGCTTTCATTTATTAAGAGTTGGCTTTGTGCCAGGCACTGTTGTGAACACTTTGTAAATGTAAATTTCATTCTCATCATGCCAAGAGATCTGAGCTGAGCCAATTCTGCCTCTGAAAGTGCTGTTGTCTTTGATTTTTTGCTCTCCTCTAAGTAGTGGCAGTCACAGAGGGGGTTGTGAAGGGTGAGAGGGAGGTAGAGGGAGGGCAATTGCTGAGGCAGCAGGAGACCAAGTTCCAAAAGAACAAGAGAAAGCCTCCAACCCAGACCACAATCACCCTCTCTTTTTTTTTTTTTTTCTGTCATCTTGGGTAGAGTGCTGTGGCATCATCATAGCTCACAGCAACTCAAACTCCTGGGCAATCCTCCTGCCTAAGCCTCCTGAGTAGCTGAGACTACAGGTGCCCACCACCATGCCTGGCTAGTTTTTCTAATTTTAGTAAAGACAGGGTCTCACTCTTGCTGAGGCTGGTCTTAAACAGCTCAGGGATCCACCTGCCTTGGCCTCCCCGAATGCTGGGATTACAGGTGTGAGCCAATGCGTCCAGCCTACCACTTTGATTTTATGCTGTGTCAAAGAGCAGGACCTCCCCTGGGGAACAAAGAGACACAGAAGAAATACAAAGGTGCAGCAGCCACCCAACCAGCTTGGGGGTGCTGTCTAAACCCCAGGATGGCTGCAACACACTCCACTGCAGAGAGAACAAGACCAGGCATTCAGGCTGAATTTGCTCATCCACCCATCAGGACTCACTGAAAACCCTTCTTCATGAATATGGTCAAAATGACTATCCAAGAAACATCAACTCTCTTTGATGCAACCCCTGGTGGGTCCAGTAGCCTCACCTCAACACCCCAGGAGAACTTCTGCACCCCCCAACTATCTGTGCAGGTGAAAGAGGTCTGGATGGAGATTGCTTGGCACCAACACTGGGCTATCTTTCCTTTCTACCTGTCAATTTATTTATTTATTCATTCATTCATTCATTTTTTGACAGAATCTCATCTTGTTGCTCTTGATAGAGTGCTATGGCATCATAGCTCACAGTAACCTTAAATTCCTGGGCTCAAGCAATCCTCCTGCCTCAGATCCCCAATTTGCTGGGATTACAAGCACCCACCATCATGCCCAGCTAGTTTTTCTATTTTAGTAAAGATGGGGTCTCATTCTGGCTGAGGCAGGTCTCAAACTCCTGAGCTCAAGCAATTCACCTGCCTTGCCTCCCAGAGTGCTGGGATTAAAGCCATGGGCCACTACACCCAGCCTCTACCTGTCAATTTAAAATATATATATACAGGCTCTCTGGTCCTCCTGTTCAACAGACAGCCCCATCTTCTCATACAGCACCAGCAGCATCCTCCAGGCACCAAGGTGAAACTGAAGGCTGAAATAAATGACTTTGGCCGTATTGAGTGCCTAGTCACCAGGGCTGCTTTTAACTCTGGCAAAGTGGATATTGTTGCCATCAATGACCCCTTCATTGACTTCAGCTACATGGTCTACATGTTCTGTTATAATTCCACCCATGGCATAGTCAAGGCTGAGAACAGGAAGCTTGTTGTCAATGGAAATCTCATAACCATCTTCCAGCAGCAAGATCCCACCAAAATCAAATGGGGCAAGGCAATTACTGACTACATTATGGAGTCCACTGGTGTCTTTGCCACCATGGAGAAGGCTGGGGATCACCTACAGGGGGGTGCCAAATGGGTCATCATTTCTGCCCCTTCTGCTGATGCCACCATGTTTGGGATGGGTGTGAACAAAGAGAAGTACGAAAACAGCCTCACCATTGTTGGCAAGGCCTCCTGCACCACCAACTGCTTATCCCTCTTGGCCAAGATTATCCATGACAATTTCATCATCGTGGAGGGACTTGTGACCATAGTCCATACTGTCACTGCCACCCAGAAGACTGTGGATAGCCCCTTTGGGAAGATGTGGTGTGATGGCCATAGGGCTCTCTGGGATATCATTTCTGCATCAACTGGTGCAGCCAAGGCTGTGGGCAAGGTCATCCCTGAGCTGAATGGAAAGCTCACCAGCATGGCCTTCCATGTCCCCACTGCCAACATGTCCATCGTGGACCTCACCTGCCAACTGGAGAAGGCTGCCAAATATGATGAGATCAAAAAGGTGGTGAAGCAGGCATCAGAAGTTCCCTCAAGGGCATCGTAGGCTACTGAGCACCAGGTCATCTCCTCCAACTTCAACAGTGAATTGTTCCCATTCTGCCACCTTTGATGCTGGGGCTGGCATTTTCCTCAATGACCACTGTCAAACTCATTGTCTGGTATGACAATGAATTTGGCTACAGCAACAGGGTGCTGAACCTTATGGCTCACATGGCCTCAAAAGAGTAAGAGCCCCTGGACCACCAGCCCCAGCCAAAGCATGAGATGAAAAGAAAGGTCCTGGAGTGCTCCTGCCTAATCAGTCCCCAAACTCACTGAGGATCTCCCCTGGATAGTTTCCACACCTGACCCCTGAAGAACAGAAGCCCCGCTATGTCATATAACATCAGTAAAGTTCCCTGTACTTGACAAATAAATAAATAATTAAATAATATACATATTTTCCCAAGATTCAGATAGATGTGGCTCTTATGTAATCAGTCCAGTAAAACAACCAGCAATCTCATAAAAACTACTGATTAATTCATAGATGTTAACACCCAGGAGTGACAGCTGGGTGGTAACTAGTATGTTTTTCTGGTTATTTGGGTGAGTTTTATATTTTTCTGGCCATCTGGGAGACTAACCTTTCAATTTTGACAACATTTACTGTGAACTTATTGTAGTGCATGAATGTATTTGAGGAAATAGCATGTGAACGAGTCATGTTAAATATATCTTCTAAAGTCTGTGTTGGATAACAAACACCAAATGTTTGGATGTGGTGGCTCACACCTGTGATCCCTGAACTCTGGGAGGCTGACATAAGAGGATCTCTTGAGCTCAGGAGTTAGAGACTAGCCTGAGCTAGAGTGAGACTCTGTCTCTACTAAAACTAGAAAAATTAGCCCAGTGTCGTGATGGGCACATGTACTCCCAACTACTTGGGAGGCAGAGACAGGAGGATTACTTAAGTCCAAGAATTTGAGGCTACTGTGAGGTAGGATGATACCACAGCACTCTACCCACAGTGACAGAGAGAGACCCTGTCTCAAAAAAACCCAAAAAAACAAAAACAACACAAACTCTGCTCTAACCATTCTGATGAATGAAATCATTAAAGTTGTATCCAAGGAGATGAAGTACAGTATATGAATAAACAAAGTACATTGATATTTTATTAATAACTATTAAAGTCAGCTATGACATAAGTTTTGCCTGGAAAATATGTAAAATGGTCAAATGACATAAATAAACATCTCAAAAATAGAAAATGACATATATAAGCACATTTATAAAAAAGCAAATGCAAATTAAAACACGTTTCTCTTTTAAATCTTTTCAATTATCAAAAATGGTTTAAAATGATAATATTTCATGCTGGCAAGGGAAGAAAAAATGGGCACTATCACACCCTTCTGACTCCAATGCTTTAGGGAAGCAATTTGGCATTATATCATAAGCCATAAAAGTATTCATACATTTTATGCCAGAATCCATTTATGTAAATATGCCTTAAGAAAATAATCTAAAACATGGAGAAAACCAGGAAGACAACTGAGCATTATTTATCATAGTCCCCAGGTAGAAATGAACTAAATACCCAGTGATAAGAAAATCAAGCTTTACCACATTCAGTTATTAGAATATTATGCATCTCGGCAGAGTTAATAATTATAAACACTTATGTAAGAAGTATGCTTACGACACATTGATAAATAAACAACCTTCTAGCTTTTTGGAGCAACTGGCAGAAATATGTTAAGACAAACATGAATTTAAAAAATTTATTTGTACAACTGCCAAAAAAAAGCTATGCATGTGGAAAAAGATTATAGAAATTTACCAAATTAACCTAAATAATTATTTAGCCTGATGAAATTCACTTTTTTAAAATCTTGGCACAAATTTCAATGTAATTATACCACTTTACGAATTTTAAACATAATATGCAGATTTTTTAAATTAATTGTCTGAGTTCAAATAAATATCAAATTCCACACACTGAGAAACTTAAATGTACTTTTGTAAATAATAACTTGGTCAAGAGAAAATTGAATGCATAACAACATAATGTTTAGAAAACTGAAAATCAAAACACTTCAAGTGAGTTCCCATGGGAGCCAATCAAAGTAGTGCTCAAAATTAATAGCCTTAGATTTAAATGATTTTTCTTTTTTTAAGAAAGGGTGAAAATAAGTAAATTATTGGCTAAAGAATGCTTTCAACATGGATCATCATCCAACATTGATCATATCATAGCACACAAGTCTAACCTCAACAAGTTTAAAAGAGTGAAAAGATTCCTTGTATCTTCTGGGACCATGACAGAACAAAAATTGAACTCAACAGCAACACAAATCTTCATACTCAAACAAACTCATGGAAACTAAATAACTTTAGATTAAATGACAGTGGGGTCAAAAATGAGATTAAGAAGGAAATCATCAGATTTTGGGAGCAAAATGGCAATGAAGACACAAACTCTCAAACCTGTGGAATATCACAAGGGCAGTCCTGACAGAGAAATGAATAGCATTAGAAGCCTTCATCAAGAAAACAGGAAAAGAGAACATCCGTAACCTAATGGGTCATCTCAAGTAACTGGAAAAGGAAGGAAATCCAACCCCAAACCCAGCAGAAGAAAAGTTAGAGCCAAAATGAGAGGAGGATTGAATGAATTTGAAAACAAAAGAATCACTGGGAAGATCAATGAAACAAAAAGTTGATTCTTTGAAAAGATTAATAAAATGGATAAACCTTTGGCTAGCCTAACCAGAAACAGAAAAGCAAAATATCTCATACATCTATCAGAAGCAATAAAGGGGAAATAACAACAGATACCACAGAAATTTACAAAATCCTCAATGATTACTACAAAAAAATTCTATTCTCAGAAATATGAAAATGTGGAGGAAATGAAAAAATACCTGGAAGCACGCCATCTTCCTAAACTCAACCAGAAAGAATTAGAAATTTTCAATAGCTCTGAAATTGCATCCATTATACAACGTCTCCCCAAAAGGGAAAATCTGTAACCAGATGGTTTCACATCAGAATTCTACCAAACCTTCAAGAAGGAACTAGTACCTATATTACATAACCTTTTCCAAAACATAGAAAAGGAGGGAATGCTCCCTAACACATTCTATGAAGCAAATATCACCTTGATCCCCAGACCAGGAGAGAACATAGCAAAGAAAGAAAACTATAGACCAATATCATTAATGAATATTGATGCAAAAATATTCAATAACATCCTAGCAAACAGAATTCAGCAACACATCAAAAAAATTATACACCACCATCAAGTTGGTTTTATCCCAGGTTTTCAAATTTGGTTCAACATATGTAAATCTATAAATATAATACACCACATAAATAAAATAAAAAACAAAGGCCATATGATTCTATCAATTAATGCAGAAAAGGCTTTTGATAATATCCAGCATCCTTTCATGATTAGAATACTTAAGAAAACAGGCTTAGATGGAACATTTCTTAAACTGATAGAGGCCATCTACAGCAAACCCACCAATATCATACTGAATCGAGTAAAATTGAGAACATTTCTACTCAGATCCGGAACTAGACAAAGTTGTCCATTGTCACCAGTCCTATTCAGCATAGTACTGGAAGTCCTAGCCATCGCAATCAGGCAAGAGAAGGGGATCAAAGGTATTCAAATGGGGTCAGAGGAGGTCAAACTCTCTCTTCAAGGATGACATGATCTTATACTGGGAAACCGCAGGGACTGAACTACAAAGCTCTTAGAAGTGACCAAGGAATATAGAAGTATCTCAGGATACAAAATCAATACCTATAAATCAGTAGCTTTTATATATACCAACAATAGTTAAGAGAAACTATAATCAAGGACTCTATTGCTTTTACAGTAGTGTCAAAGAAGATGAAAAACCTATCAAACAAAGGACATGAAAGAAATCTATAAAGGGAATTAAGAAAGCCTGAAAAAAGAAATAGCTGGAGATGTTAACAATGGAAAAGTATACCATGCTTGTGGCTGGGAAGAGTCCACATTGTTAAGATGTCCACACTACCCAAAGCAATCTAGAGATTTAATACAATCCCTATTAAAGCACCAATATCATACTTTAAAGAACTTGAAACAAATAGTACTTTATCTTATATGTGATCAGGAAAAAACTCAAATAGCCAATACCTTATTTAGAAATAAAACAAATCTGGAGGCATCATGTTACCAGACTTCAGGTTATATTACAAATCTACAATGATCAAAACATCATGGTACTGGCACAAAAATAGACATAGATATATGGAATAGAATAGAGAATCTAGAGATGAACACAGCCACATATCATCATTTGATCTTTAAAAAGCCTAACAAAAACAGTCATTTAGGGGGCTGGGTGTGATGGCTTATACCTCTAATCCCAGGACTCTGGGAGGCCAAAGCAGGTAGATTGCCTGAGCTCACAAGTTCCATACCAGCCTGAGCTAGAGCAAGATCTCATCTCTAAAAATAGCCAGGCACTGTGGCAGACACCTATAGTCCCACCTACTAAGGAGGCTGAGGCAAAAGAATCACTTAAGGCCAAGAGTTTAAGGTTGCTGTGAGCTGTGCCATAAGAGCACTCTACCCAGGGCAACAAAGTGAGACTCTGTCCCCCCCACCAAAAAAATAAAGAAATAAATAAGGCATTAGGGAAAAGATTCCCTATTTAACAAATGGTGCTGAGAGAAATGGCTAGCGACCTATAGAAGACTGAAATTGGACCCTCACCTTTCACCACTAACAAAAGTTGATTCCCACTGAATAAAAGATTTAAATTTAAATCATGAAACTATAAAAATACTAGAAGAGGGCCCTGGTCAGCTAAACAACAAATGACATCTAGAACAAAAAATAGCCAGGCATTGTGGCAGAGTCCTGTAGCCCTACCTACCTGGGAGGCTGAGGCAAGAGAATTGCTTAAGCCCAAGAGTTTGAGATTGCTGTGAGCTGTGATGCCTTAGCACTCTACCAAGGGCGACAAAGTGAGACTCTGTCTCAAAGAAGAAAAAAAAAAACTAGAAGAGAGTGCGGGAAAGCACTTCAAGATATTAGCCTGGGAAAATATTTTATGAGGAGGAACCCCCTGGCAATTGACGCAACACCAAAAATATATTACTAGGATTTGATTAAGCTAAAAAGCTTCTGCACAGCTAAGAGCACTTTAAGTAAAGCAAACACAGTTTTTGGAGTGGAGAAGATTCTTTCAGATTATGATTCCAAGAAAGGTCTGATAACTAGAATCTACAGAGAACTCAAATTAACCAATAAGAAAAGAACAACCAACCCCATTTCTTTATGGGCAAGAGACTTAAACATAAAGTTCTCTGAAGATGACAGGTGAATGGCCCCACATGAAAAAATGCTCATCATCTTTGATCATCAGAGAATGCAGATCAAAACCACTTTCAGATATCATCTAACTCCAGTAAGATTATCCCACATCACAAAGTCCCAAAATTGCAGATGTTGGCATGGACGTGGAGAGAAGGGAACACTTCCACACTGCTAGTGGGATTGCAAACTAATACAGCCATTTTGGAAAGAAGTATGGAGAATTCTCAAGAAACTGAAAGTTGACCTCCTTCCATTCCATTACTAGGCATCTACCCAGATGAACAAAAATCATTTTACAATACAGACCACTGTACCAAAATGTTTATTGCAGCTGAATTCACAAGTTACAAGTCATGGAAGCAGCCCAAATGGCCATCAACCTATGAATGGATTAACAAATTGTGGTATATGTACACCGCGGAATAATCTTTTGTGTTTACCTGGATGAAGGTGGAACATATTCTTCTCAGTAAAGTAACTGAAGAATGGAAAAAAAATATTCAATGTCCTCAATACTAGCATGAAACCAATGTATAATCACATGCACTTTTGTATGAATGATAAATCACAAGTGTAGTCCAGCAAGAAGGAGGGGAGAGGAGGGGAGAAGAGGAGGGGGGAGGAGAAGGGGGGTGAGTGGAAGGAGGAGGGAGGGCATTTGGTAGGATCTCACCTAATGTGCACAATGCAAGGGCACATTTCAGAACAATTAAGAGTAAATTACGAGTGTCTTACCACAAAAAATAAGTGAGGTGATGGTTCTGTTAATCAGTGTGATTTAAGCATTCCACATTGTATATCAAATCATCACATCGTACCCCATAAAGGTATACACTTGTGATTTAATAAAAACTTAAATTTTAAGAAAATGAAAATAAGTAAATCATCAATTAAAGAATACTTTAAACACATATCCAAAGGAAGGAAAGAAGGAGGAAAGGAGAGAGGGAGGGAGGGAGAGAGGAAAGGAAGGAACCATAGGAAGGAGGGAGAAAGGAAGAGGGGAAGGAGAAGGGAGGGACGTAGGGAAGGAGGAAAGGAGGGAAGAAGAAAGTAAAGGAAGAGGGGAGGGGAGGAGGAAACGTGGGAGGAAGGAAGGGAGAAAGAGAGAAAGGGAAGGAGGAAAGGAAGAAAGGGAGAGAGGAAGGAAGGAAGGAAGGAACAGTAGGAAGGAGAAAGGGAGAAAGGAAAGGAGGGAAAGAGGAAGGGGGAAAGGGGGGAGAGGAAGGGAAGAAGAGAAAAACAGAAAAAGAAAGAGATAAATTGATACAGTTACTAACATTTACTGTGTTTCTAGCAAAGTGTATAATACTTGCTGTCTAAATCTAGGATCAGGTAGGAAGAAAAACGTAACTTTAAAATATATATAAAGTGTAAATTCCATGCCATCTAATTTAACGGAGATCATTAATTTATGAAAATTTTCCCAAGCTCTGAAATGAGACCAATTTTTTCCTTTGTTTAATTTGCCTTCAACAATTAGCTATTATAAAAGTAAGAATGATTTTATCAAAGTAATTTCAGAATGCTAAATTTTCTCCCCAGGACCGCATGTTGGGAAGTCTAAAAACATAACAATAAATTAACATATATTGCTTCAAATCCCAGTTCTGTGTGATCTGAGAAATAATCCAACTTCCCTAGTCCTCAGTTTTCTCATTCAGGAAAGAAAAGAATCCTATTAAAATGCTTATGTGTTCAACTATCTTTAACCTACAAAAATGACAATTTGTTATAATCCAGCCTTATGATTTTATGCTAACCTAAAATCAGAGAGAATATTTTATCACTCGCTTTGTACTGTATATTTTTGGTGAAGCAAAGCCATTTCTCAACCAGCCATGAAATGTTCTTCTGCAGGAAGCCAAAACACCTGTCTCCTTGGCGTTCTTTTTGAACCTCACTCCAACAGATTAGTGGTCTGTGAACTTCTCATTGTTCCACTGTAAGAACCTTGTCAAAAGTGTGCTAGGATCTTTTTTTTTCCTCTCATGTTTATGACATAGAAGGATTTAAAAAGTTGGTTTTAGCAGAATAAGAAAATATAAGCAGGCAATTTCCAGAGTAGAGCAAAGGCCTTATTAGAAGTGAAGCGAATGGTTAAAGGAGAAAGCAGACAATTCGGCTTGGCGCCTATAGCTCAACTGGCTAAGGTGCCAGCCATGTACACCTAAGGTGGCGGGTTCGAATCCCCAGCCTGGACCCGCCAAACAACAATGACGGCTGCAACCAAAAAAAAAATAGCCGGGCGTTGTGGCGGGCGCCTGTGGTCCCAGCTACTTGGGAGGCAGAGGCAAGAGACTCGCTTGAGCCCAGGAGTTGGAGGTTGCTGTGAGCTGTAATGCAACAGCACTCTACCCAGGGGGACAGCTTGAGGCTCTGTCTCAAAAAAAAAAAAAATTATCCAGTCTGATGTACATTTATTATAGCCTCATAATAGACTAAGGTGGAAAAGGGTATCAAACAGCCCATGGGATTTGAGGCTGCCTTCACAGAAGGGGGTCTGGTGGGCACCCCACTTCTGCTGCATGGTACTCGGTATAAAAGTATAGGGCACCACACTGTAAAAAGAGCAGTAACCAAGGCCCCTGAAGGGCTGGGTGTGGCTGCCCAGGTTGGGAGGAGCTGTGGGTGAAGGCACAGAGCGTAGCATCTATCTCCAAACATGTGAGGAACCCTCAAGAAGAGAAGAAACTAGACTAGCTCTGTGCAGCTCCGGGGCCAACGCAAGAAAGAATGGGTTGAAGTTACACAGGAGCAGCCGGTGCCTTGGGACCAGGATGTACTTTCCAAAGGGAGGACTTTGGGCAGCAGCTTCTGTCACCAGAGGAGCTCCCTGGGGCTGTCCCATGGGTGATTAGGTAGGCTCATTACTGAGCGAAGGGTTGAGTGACCACGGTTCTGAGACTGAACCCAGGGTCTTGACTCTCAGCAGTTTTGTGTCTAGTTTGTCGTATCTCAGAGGTAGGCAAGGTCTGATTCCCGAAGAGGTTCTCCTTTAAGAATGCTGTCACACTGTGTATCACTGTACATACAATTCCTCCTTTAGAGATACTGCTTTTGAGTCCTACATCCAAGAATTCCCTATTAGATTCCAAATATCCACAAGAGAAGTGGCTTCTCTGGGAGGCTCTTGGTGAGGTCAGAATATTGAGGGGAGAGAGCCCAGCGCAGGAGGTACCACTCTCTCCTCAGGGCTCCAACATGCCAATAATGTAACTGTCATTTCAGTGAGGATCTCTTATAAATACAAATATTCAGCAGTAATAATGACAAAGCTTCCCTTTTGCAATGACTTCCAATTAAAAGACATCTTCTTAGCATTGACCCGTAGGGTCATAAATCTGTGTTCCTGCTGCTACATTCCAGGAGTCCTGAGAATGGCCCTTCTTGGCTTGAGCCTGAGAAGTGCTGGGCCTGGGATGAGGGTCATCAGTGGAAGCAGGGATGGGGGAAAAGAGCAAGTGTGGAGTCGGACAAGGATGTAAATCCCGGCTCTGCCACTTCTGAGCCTTGTAAGCACCATGGGCAGGTTCTTTAATCTCTAGGGACTCTACATCTGCAAAATGGGGATGATCATACCTACTTTGTAGGTTGGTTATGGCAGTGAAGTGAGCCAAGCAGACCAAAACCAGCAGAGCGCCTGGCACATGACAGGTAAACTGAAATTGCCCACCTGTGTCCAGGTGCACAAGTCACCAGGGTACCAAAATGTGGATCTCTGCAAGGCAGAGCCTAGGGTATGTGGAGCTTCAGGCTCATCACCACCAGTGACCACAGAGGTGCCTGGTACAGGCCTAGCTGACCTCTCCAGCTTGTGGGGGTTCACCTTGGCACCTGTCCACATGAGGAGCCTGCCAGTCCCGGGTCCACTGAGCAAAACACGTAGAAAACTAGAGCCTGCAGGCGAGAGGCAGCCACATTTCTCTTCTCCTACACAAAAACTTTTTACCCAGAACTGTTGAATAAGAGTTTTCAAAATGTACTGATATGAAATTTGTTACTTTTAGGATTCAACTACGTAACTTTTAAAGAGAAGGCATTTATTTATTGTAATGTTTGCCCAAATTCAAATGTATAGAAAAAGAAAGAGTAAGAGGTGACAGTTCCCTTTCTTCCTTGTCCCTTTCTCAGAGATGGGATCGCTAGGGTGTCCCTTCTCCTCAGCCAGTAGGCTGGCAGCAAAGAGGCTTAGGGGTCCCTCGGCATGACCCATGAGTCCAGAAAAATGAAGACTTGCTTTTCTAGCCAGCAGAGACAGAGAGGGTGAGAGAGGTTGGTGCCCTTGGAAGGGAAGAAGCTAGCCTCAGCCACCCTCGTTATGGGGCTCCATCCAAGGCACACTCCCTAAGGGGCCCTCGGTCCCAATATTCCTGGGGTCCATTATTGAAAAAATACTCTCATACAGGGAGGGTCCAAGCACACACATTCTTGCAACTGCCACTTCTCATTTAAATGCTGCTTTGTTCCACGGCACTCTACCCTAGGCGACATAGTGAAACTCTGTCTCAAAAAAAAAAAAAAAGCTGCTTTCTTGAGGGTGCTGGGGGTGGGGGCATTCTGGGCTGTAGAGAGCGAGGGTTGGTCTCTCTCTCTTTCTCTCTCTCTCTCTCTGGGTCCCAGCAGGAAAGGAAGGCCAGCCTCCACCGAGGCCTCTCACATTTGGAGGAGCCATGGGGAGCCAACCATATGCACAGCCCTCTGGGTCCTGGGAGAAGCGCTTTCTGGAAGGCAGAACCTGTTTCAAAGCCCTTTGCTCAGTGCCACCCTCCATCAGGGTGGCCTCCAGACTCTGTTGGGCCTTTCCCAAGAGAGTGGCATTGGGAGATAGCACTCTTGGTTGTGGAAACATCCTTCTCTAAGACCTCCTCCTAAGATCTGCCTACGGGTTACCCTGGGCTTCCCACCACCCAGCTGGCCCTGCCTTACTTGCACAGGGCAGCATCTTCATCCGGCAGGGACTCAGGGGTACATGGGTTTCCTGTCACCATCGTCACAAGACCCAGCAACAGAGCTGCTGTCACCAGTCTCATTGTCCACCCCATGGGCACCTGGAACAGAAGGAGCTTTAGAGTAGCTGGACCCTGTGCTGGGGGCCCACTGCCCATGCCCTTACCCAGAGCCCCACCTGGTGGGGCAGAGACCTCTCTTAAACGCAGGGACAAGGCAAGCAGCTGTCTGGGCTCCAGCAACTAATCTGCCACCTGGACACAAGTACCTGGGGCAGACCTGCGCCTCCTCCAAGCTGGAGTCAATTTGCAGGCTCCTCCTTTGGCAGGCCACAGCTTTGTTGTTACTCTTGTCCTGGCTGCCAGGGCAGAGAGCAGGCTGCAAAGTAGACATGCTTACATAAGCCTTCCGTGCAGCTCCTTGTCCTGCCCCCGCACTTGCACTGGTGTGGTCAGCTGGCCTGGGACAGCCTGCTCCTCAGCTCTAAGGCCAGCCCTGAGACGCTGAGGCCCTCAGGCTCAGGGATGGGGTATGGAGTGGGGGCTGGGCTGCACCATGCTCCTCAGCCTGGCTCTGCTGCTTCTGGCCCCAGTTCCTCCAGCACCTGAACCCAGGTGGAGGTGGCTGAACACAGCCACCCCATGTAGGAGGCTGCAGCTTGGGGGGTGTAGGGGTGGGGGCAGGGGTGCCCTGGCATGAGGCCAGCTCTGAAGGGCCAGCTGAGGACACGAAGGTACTGGCTGTACCTTGCAGCTGTGCTGAACTCAGCACTCTCCCAAAATAACAGCCTCTGGAGAAGGAGGCCTCTGCAGGGTGCTAGGGGGCGCTCAAGGGGGGAGCCTGCCAGAGCCTGCTGTTGGACCTGGGCCAAGACAGCAGAGCAGCCTGCATTCCCTGGGTGGGGGAACAGTCCTGCGGGCAAGTGTGTGGGACTGTGATTAGAGCCAGAGCAGGCAAGGGAAGATCAAAGGCGGCTTCCCACAGCCTTTCTAAGACACTGCTCTCAGAGGCTGGAAGAAAGGATGGGAGGCTGTTCCATCAGCCAGCAACTCAGGACTCCAGGCTGTGCTCTGAGCTCTGCCTGGGCACCTGAGTGGCCACTGCGCTTCCCTAAAACACACAGCTTTTCCTCCTCAAAAAACAAGTAAAATGACGCCTGTTACCCTGTGCCTTGATTAGAAAGATAAGATCAGAGCTATAACATATCCGCAGCTAGATTTTTAGGAAACTATTTTAGCACAGCTTGCATTCTGGTTCAATTCCTGCCTCCAGGATCCCAACCTCTAGCAAAAAAAAAAAACTTTGTGGCTACAAATTAAACAATTCTCAATCATTAAGACGAGGACTCCCCAAAGAGAACTTATTCCCAAAATCTCCCCTGCTGGAAAGTGTCTAACACGAACCTCCTCACAAGATGACTTCGAGAATGGAATGAAAGGAATCATATAAAGCGTTCGGGCTCGGCGCCTGTGGCTCAGGCGGCTAAGGCACCAGCCACATACACCTAAGGTGGTGGGTTCGAATCCCCAGCCCGGATCCGCCAAACAACAATGACGGCTGCAACCAAAAAATAGCCGGGCGTTGTGGCAGGCGCCTGTGGTCCCAGCTACTTGGGAGTGGAGGCAAGAGACTCGCTTGAGCCAAGGAGTTGGAGG